>OX401416.1:12760600-13020600 GCA_947846245.1 Cerastoderma edule | reverse complement strand
TGCCCATTCAAGGGCGCCGCCATTTGCAAACTGTATTATATCGTAAACATTGATCACGTTATCACCATGGCTTGTGGTACGCGGTATAATTAAACCGCTACTGGAAACAAATAATCCATGTGAATGGTTAATTCGATAAGATACTTCGGGTAGGTTTTGGTGTGGTAAAAGACTACAAACATAACGGGGTTGCCAATAAAACCGCTACAGAAAACAAGTAATGTAAATGGTTATGTAAATTCGATAAAACAATCCATGTTAATGTTTATGTAAATTCTATGAGATACTCCGCATATAACTGAGTATCGTGAAAGACCACGGATATACCGGGATTGCCAATTAAACCGCTACAAGAAGCAAACAGTCCATGTAAACCTTTATGTAAATTCGATAAGATACTCCGGGTAGGTCTGGGTGTCGTGAAAGATCACGAACATGCCGGGGTTGCCAACATTGTCCACAGCTGAATCGTATGGGATGGGCACGTTGTTCACCGTAGTTTTCGTGGGCAGAATGGTCAACTGCCCATGACCTGCACAATACTCGCCTGTCAACACTTTGGTTAACAGCATACGGCGTACACCAGCCTCCACCACTGTGTAGCCGTAGGAATAGCGTGAAGTCGTTGCAAAATATGCCCCAACGCCATACGCAGTCGCTGTAAAAACATTATATGGGCCGCGTCACGCGAAAAGGGGCACTCGGACATAAATAAAAACCGCTGACTCAGCTCTTTCTTAGCGCTATTATTCCAGCATCTAGTCACGACAGCAACCATTTATTTAAAGGTAGAACTTGATGTCCTCTAAGATGGCAAACAGTGTAACCCCAGACCAGCCGCCACGTCAGTGACGTGGCGGCTGGTCTCGGGCTACACTGTTTGCTATGTCAGAGTGCCCCTTTTTCCGTGACGTGGCCCATATATCAATTAAACAATTCTTATTGTTTTGTTTTCATGAGAACTTTGAAGTCCTTGCAAAATATGTCAATACGCATTCGCTGAAACAATGTTACAATGTACATGCCATTAAAACGTGTTTGGTCCTCAAATTCATGCTAAGTTTTACATTGTACTGATGAATATATGCAAGTTAAAATAAGACTGTCCTTTGAACACTTAGATTAGATAAACTTGTAGATACGTTTGCGATCCTCATCGACCGTCAGATTGTTCATGATTCTTTATGACACCACATTCTAGCTATTGATTAAAGCCAGCTGACCAAATATAGTATTTACATACAAGTTAAGTGAAATTCTGACAGAATATCCTGCTTAGATGTATCGATGCATCTTTAGCTAATTGCATGTTCCTTATTGTATTTTCTCGACTTTGATAACTTTATGAAAATCTTCGTTTCAATCCTTTCTTGACGATAACGTTGTTCATATCTTAGTTACATACGAACTTAAGATTTCAAAAAGTAACCTTTATTATGTGTATCGCACGGTATTTGAAATACATGCATGCATTATATAATTGCTAGGGAAATGACTATACGTGAGTACGTGTGTGTGGGTGGTGGACAATATTATAACATAGTAAAACCGTGTTCCTAGCGGTCTTGGTCAGGCGAGCAGATCACGTGACTAATGTTTACGAAAAATGTCCGAACAAGATGGCCACCCAACAGGTATATGTGCGTGAGTACGTGTGTGCAGATGTGAGTGAGTGGTGAACAATAATATAACATAGTAATACCGTGTTTTCCAGCGAAACTCCGATTGAATCCGTGCTTGATGATTTTATTGCAGGTATCCGAGTCTGTCCCATGCCATAGTCGGCGTTCGTTCTGTAACCCCTTGGGGTTTTGGTTCTCTAGTTGTTTCTTCTTTGACATATACTGCAGGTAGCTGAATTTGTCCTCAATCCGTATGATCTGTGAACAAATTCGTAATTAAGCAATTCCTCTTCATAGTTATGGTTGACTTATTCCAGATCAATGGCAGCTTCTGACAATATTGGAAGGAAGTTATGGGCTATTTTTTACAAAACAAACAATAACGACATTTTATCACTTTGTTGCAGACGAGTCTGGAAAAATCTGTAGGAAAAGGGGAAATTGCTCTATCAGAAGATTACTTTTCAAAGTCATCACATTTTGAAATGTCGTCTGCAAACCCTTTAAATTGGGAAAGTTAAGAATTTGGTGTTTTGTAAAGGGTTAAATAGTGTACTATATCTGTAAAATGAATGGGCTATATTTCAGCCAAACTGTTATTAACAGAGCTGAGAAACGAATCTATAATATAATTGTTTTGTTTATATACAGCTCATGTACAATGTGGCCGACGGCAAAGGTACAATCTGAACGAAGGCAATGGTACTGTCTGAACGAAGGCATTGATACTATCTGAACGAATACACATGTACTATCTGAACGATGACAATTGTACTATTTGAACAAAGTCATTGATAATATCTGAACGAATGCATTGGTACTATCCGAACGAAGGCATGGATACTCTCTGAACGAATGAATTGGTACTATCTAAACGTAGATATGGATACTATCTGAATGAAGGCATGGATACTATCTGAAGGAATGCATTGGCACTATCTAAACGAAGATATGGATTCTATCTGAACAAAGGGATGCATACTATCTGAACGAATGCATTGGTACAATCTGAACGAAGGCATGGATATTATCTAAACGAAGGCATTGGTACTATCTGAACGAAGGCATGGATACTCTCTGAACGAATTAATTCGTACTATCTAAACGTAGATATGGATACTATCTGAACGAAGGCATGGATACTATCTGAAGGAATGCACTGGTACTATCTGAACGAAGGCATGGATATTATCTGAACGAAGGCATTGGTTCTATCTGGACGATGACAATTGTACTATTTGAACAAATGCATGGGTACTATCTGAACGAACGAACGCATGAGACCTTTCTTAACAAACACACGGATACTTTCTGAAAATACACATAGTTACTGTCTGAACGAACGCACGGGTACTATCTTAATAAACGAATTGGTATTATAAAAATACACGGGTAGTATCTGATTGAACGCAGGGATATTATCTCAACGTATACACGGGTACTTTCTGAGCAAACACAAGCGTTCGATATTAACGTTCGCATGGTACTTTCTGAACAAACGTACGGATGCTATATGCACGAGCTCGAAAATGACTGTCCTGTTATCTTCTCTAGACGGATTGATTAGAACCAGATTTTATAGGATGCCACGTGTAATAATTACATTGTTAACAGATTTCGCTGGACATCCGTCATCCAAAAATTTCTGTTTCACTTCCGAAAATTCGGCAGATATCGGTGAAAGGGTTACAAGCGCCCTATGGTCCCCGCTTGTATGGATGGTCCAAGTTTGAGGAATTGCAAGTCCTGTGTAAGAAAAAAAACAAGAACAAAACATAAAGTTAATCCTTAGAATGCTGGATAATGTTCTACAATAGATTTTTTGTCGTTGCTTTCCAAAACCCTGAATATCTGCTTAATTTCATTGTGGAAAGATTCGCAGAGTTTAATCACAGGCCAGCCGCCAATTTACTTGGCGCCTGGCCTGGATCTTACCTTTTTGTATAAGCATGAAGTCTGTTCCAGTACTATTTAGGTTAAGTAACAGCGTTTTAGTCTGACTTTGGTGACAAAAAACTTACTTTTTGTATGACGTTTTCTAGTATTTTAACAATTATATTGTAGCTTTCCTGGGTGTCGCTCAGGATAAAACATGGATCTTTAAAGTTTTCTGGTGACCAAGTTCAGACACCAGATTGGCGTCGAGAGGTACGTGGAAAATACATGTTCTTTATTTTTTGTCGCTCTAACAGTTCTTAAGATTGATATCACACAAGATATATTATAAATATAATATTCTAGTCCGGAAATACATCCCATGTCTTTAAGCTCTTAAAACATCTATGCTTTGAGCTATCCTTGAGCTATCAATTAACTTCTTGAAATGTATTCCTAATTCTACTTCCCAGAATGGATTTAACAAAATTCTGATTCTTGATTCATGAAACAACATTACTACTGTAGATTGCTTAACCTCAGGGATTTCCCGAACTCAGAAATACATATGTCTACTAAATAGGCATTTCTATTTTAATTCTCTTTCCCTTCTATTATTTCAACTCATTTCTGTTTCAGTTCTGTTAAGTATACAAACTAAAGCGATTCGTATAGAAATTGTTAACTCCGCATTGCTTGTCAAAGACTATTCTACACACAATAGCCCCCCCCCCTCCCCCCAACACACACACGCACACACAAACACACACACACACACATAACCCCCACACACACACACACAACACCACAGAAACCTGCCTTGGGAAATTCTTTGTTTTTGCACCATACGTCTGGTCTTTGTACCATCGTCATCAGGGTGTTCCTCGCGACTATCCACCAATACCTTATACTTCTTGTTTTCTTTTTGGTTGTGATAGACAAAGTCCTTCTGTTCCAAGTAGGCGAAGTGAATGTCAAAGTTTGAGACTTCGTCATAGGGAAGGAGATCGTCATCTGAGATGATATTACAGTTAAACATCTTGTTAGAGTTCAACATACCTTATAGTAGGGATGGAAAAGAAAAATCGAATATTAGGTATTAGGTCCGAATATTCGAATACAAATCATTTTTTAAATATTCGACTTTTATTAAACCATTTTTATTGCAGTGAAAACCATTTGAAATGTTTTGTTTCATTTCTCAGCATCATCTTAACTGATCAAATATCAAACAACTGTCTTCGTTGTAAAATCGAAGTTTTGAATATATTCGATTAGTACTTTCCGAATTTGGAAAAGTGATTTCACTATTCGTTCCGATCCCTAGTTTAAAGCCAATGTAGTTTAAGCTCTGAGAGTAAGTTTAAACTTACATGTACATGTTTTAGTTAACATCGGCTGTGAAGCAAAATTCTAATACTTATTCTGATCGAGCAAAACTTGTAGTAAATCTTCTATTAACGAACTTTGCATAATTTGCTCTAGGAATACTCGCTCATATAAATACTCAGTTTCAAACTAATATTAATTATTTTCAGTAATAATCCAAAATTTCATCTTCTCCTAAAGTATATTTTAGAATCTTTTTCAATACATAACAGACTTACCTTCTTCGTAATACCACTGTACAAATCTCATGACGTTTTCTCTCATTCTCTTTACGTCCCTCTCATAGAGGAAATCACCTTTCAGAAGCTGCATTAACTTTAATTCAGCCTGATCCACTTGAGATTTCAAACCGTCTAGAGTAATTGTGGCTTTAGCCTGGTTTATCTGCACACGAACATTGTAGAACGACTCGATGTTTTCAATTAAGCGAATCTGTAATGTGGTAACATTAACATTATCGTTCTATATGTGAATCCTTACTTAACCCAGTACCAAACGACAATTTTTCGACTGTCCCAAATTGAAAGAGATTGCAGACTATATTTCAAGTCGTGATTAAATTGGAAAGTATTCTTCTGGTAGGGCAGAAAACATTGTGGGAAAAGGAGAAATTGCTCATTACCAGAAATATCTCCTTTTCCCACAATGCTTTCCAGAGTTGTCTGCAACAATCTGGTCAAATGTCGTTATTGTTTGGTTATTGGTTAACCGACAATGCTTTCTCCCCTATCAGAAGATTGTTTTTCAATTTCATCACATTTTGAAATATCGTCTGCAAACTCTTTCAATTTTGAACAACCGAAACGTTGGCGTTTGGTAAAGGGTTAAAAGACATACCACAACCGTGTTGCTGAATGATTTCTCTTTCGATCAAGAGTTCCAGTTTCACTTCGGGAGGACTTGACAGACTGTGCTATTACCTCAGCTCTAAATAATGCTTAGTAAACATTAAATGAATGTTCTAACTTTAACTCTACCTAGAGTGTGCTAATCTAAGGAAAAAACACGAAATCTCAGCCAATTCCAGGAGTTCGAAACTGAAACTTTACCCATAGCGATTGGATTCAATAAAAACCATCCTTAAACGCTAAACCGGAAGTTACCCAACCGATATTCGTTGACAGCACCATGGAGGTGCGGTAGAGCGTTCACCAGCCGATAAAAAAAAGGCACAGAGTCTTATGAACACAACATATTTGTATATCAAAAATGGTAGTACATATCCTGTGTTGTTGGTATTCAAAGGAATCGTCTCATTTAGATGATGCGGATGAATACAATCAACATAATGTTTCGTACGAACACAAACTATTTCTATGTCAAAAACAATAATATACATCCTATGTTGTTGTTATTCAAAGGAATCGTCTCAATACCATCAACATAATGTTTCGTACGAACACAAACTATTTGTAAATAAAAAATAGTAATATATATCCTGTGTTGTTGGTATTCAAAGGAATCGTCTCATTTAGATGATGCTGATGAATACCATCAACATAATGTTTCGTACGAACACAAACTATTTCTATATCAAAAACAATAATATATATCCTGTGTTGTTGGTATTCAAAGGAATCGTCTCATTTAGATGATGCTGATGAATACCATCAACATAATGTTTCGTACGAACACAAACTATTTCTATATCAAAAACAATAATATATATCCTATGTTGTTGTTATTCAAAGGAATCGTCTCATTTAGATGATGCTGATGAATACCATCAACATAATGTTTCGTACGAACACAAACTGTTTGTATATAAAAATAGTAATATATATCATGTGTTGTTGGTATTCAAAGGAATCGTCTCATTTAGATGATGCTGATGTATACCATCAACATAATGTTTCGTACGAACACAAACTATTTCTATATCAAAAACAATAATATATATCCTATGTTGTTGTTATTCAAAGGAATCGTCTCATTTAGATGATGCTGATGAATACCATCAACATAATGTTTCGTACGAACACAAACTATTTGTAAATAAAAAATAGTAATATATATCCTGTGTTGTTGGTATTCAAAGGAACCGTCTCATTTAGATGATGCTGATGTATACCATCAACATAATGTTTCGTACGAACACAAACTATTTCTATATCAAAAACAATAATATATATCCTATGTTGTTGTTATTCAAAGGAATCGTCTCATTTAGATGATGCTGATGAATACCATCAACATAATGTTTCGTACGAACACAAACTATTTCTATATCAAAAACAATAATATATATCCTATGTTGTTGGTATTCAAAGGAATCGTCTCATCTAGATACTGCGGATGAATACAATCAACATAATGTTTCGTACGAACACAAACTATTTGTATATAAAAAATAGTAATATATATCCTGTGTTGTTGGTATTCAAAGGAACCGTCTCATTTAGATGATGCGGATGAATACCATCAACATAATGTTTCGTACGAACACAAACTATTTGTATATCAAAAATAGTAATATATATCCTATGTTGTTGGTATTCAAAGGAATCGTCTCATTTAGATGATGCTGATGAATACCATCAACATAATGTTTCGTACGAACACAAACTATTTCTATATCAAAAACAATAATATATATCCTATGTTGTTGTTATTCAAAGGAATCGTCTCATTTAGATGATGCTGATGAATACCATCAACATAATGTTTCGTACGAACACAAACTATTTCTATATCAAAAACAATAATATATATCCTATGTTGTTGGTATTCAAAGGAATCGTCTCATCTAGATACTGCTGATGAATACCATCAACATAATGTTTCGTACGAACACAAACTATTTCTATATCAAAAACAATAATACACATCCTATGTTGTTGGTATTCAAAGGAACCGTCTCATCTAGATACTGCGGATGAATACAATCAACATAATGTTTCGTACGAACACAACCTATTTCTATATCAAAAATAATAGTATGTCCTATATTGTTGGTTTTTGATGATCCCTGGACGTACCTCATCATTAGTTAGTCCCCCTTCTAGATCGTACTTAACATTAAGGGTAGTGAACTTCCTGTTGACGAGGTCTTCACATTCCTTTACTGCAGCTGTCATCTCATCTTTAGGCAGTGTAAGCTTCATGAACACTATGTCGTCCATCGGTGTGTGAAAGGCCGGTCTTTTGGAGGGTAGAAATTGTACTTTCTTCATACATAGTCTCTCTATCAAAGCATCTCGGGTATCTGGAACGAAAGGACAAAGTTACATGTATAACTATGCTTTAGATATTAAACTGCCTGTTGAGTGAATGATAAATAAAGGTTCTAGGAATAATGTATTGTGTACAATTTATAACTCACTAGAATAGAAGACGAGGCCGTAGGTTCAAATCCCGGTGAAGGCATTTGGATTTTCGAGAGAATCTGTCCCGCGATTGATTTACGAAATGCCGATGATTCTCGCCCGCTGGATCAGCAAAGGTTAGTGAGTGTGAGACATTCCTTCATAAAGACTCGGGCGTCAAAATAATAAACCAACATACACATTAATGAATAAAAGATTAAACACTGAGTGAATAGTGCAGTTTCTAGAACCTTTTCTCATCCGTCAAAACTACATAGTTTGATATAAATGACGAGACGAAATGAACTATGTTTTGTCACGTGATATATGTATTTCAGCAGAATTGACTAACATAAGATTAAAACATGCATAAGTTTTCTTTTTTTTCCTAATATTATTTGCCATACTTTCTTGTTGTTTCAAGTCGTTAGCAACATTCTTTCAGTCATATAAGTGGTTATCGGAGCGAATCCAGCATTACCGGTTCATTTGAGCCATTGACGCTGTATGTATACATGCTATTCATCAGGGTATTTGAATTCGACAGATTTGTAAACATTATATAAGTGTCTTTACTTTCTAACCTGTCTTGCCTGTTTTACTTTTCGCCACATTGCCACCTGTGCTCACAATCAAATCAGGGATGATGTCTTCAAATATCTATTTCAAAAGAAACCAGAACCTTTCGAAAACTGTTGATTATAGATGGTTGTTTTGAATTAACATACTGTATAGTAAATTTAACGAAAGAAAATATAGAAATATAATGCACTTATGCCATTATAAACAAGTAAATATTTCATGCAATTGAAAGCTTTAGACCTAAAGCTAACCGATAGTGGTACAAAGGCGACAGTTTACACTTTCATTGCCCATGTGGCACATGCAGCTCTTTTTTTTCTAATTTTAATCATCGAAGTCAAGCGAAGACTTAGATCTAAAGATGTAATGAAGAAATTACACGGATTGAGGCTAAGAGATGGGAAATGTAAATTAATACAGACTACATCACAAAAACTACGAGTTCATAACGCTACAAGTTACCGGAATGTTTAACCCTTTTCCAAACGCCAATGTCGTTATTGTTTGATAATGGGTAAAGTACATGCCATCTTACCCACACATGGTACGAGACAACACAATTTAACCAATCATACTTCTTCAAGCTGAGTCAAAAAATTTGCATACGCTCATTTTTTTTCACTATTATACGATGAATTATCACACTAATATTGAACCTCCTCGTTTTATTACCTTCAATGTGTCCGAGTCGCTATTGAACACAACTATTTGTATGTCTTGAAGTGAAGGATCAACGACTTTCTCCGTAAAGTCAAACACAGCTTTCACCATCGCCTCGGCCACCCTGTCAGCGGGGAAATGACTCGCACCAGTACCGATTGCAGGAAAGGCGATAGAGGACATTTTCTGTTGATTGGCTTTATTCAGGCATTTTGATACAATGTCTGTAAGGACCTAATAAATAGATACATGGTGTTAAAATTAGTATAGATAATGGAATTGTCGCCATAAACGTAGGTACCTTTCAAACACATTTATCAGATTGATTGCACTTCTGACATATGCATAGATCAAGTTGAGTGTAGACAATAAATGTGGTGTACTGAGAATAACATTCATCATTCACTGCCAAAACTTTATCAAGTCAAGATGTTTTTATTATAAGCTAAAGATAAAGCACCGTCTGTTTTTGAACTTTCAACTGTGTTCTTATTACTTTCAAACCCACATAGACGCCTTTGTAAAGAAATGGTATTGAATGTATTCTCCTATAAATGTACCCCGCTTGAGTTGACCATCAACTTTCCGGTTCTGGGTGTATATGATAACCCATGTTTTATAACGACTTTACACCTACCACTCTGCGGAGAAATCGCAATCGAAGACCTACTGTTTTGGACATGCGCGCCCGTCGATTGAGATTTCTCTACCGAGTTTTAGACATAACGCCATTGTCAAGCATGTGTGTTATCATATAACATCAGAACCGAAAAGTTGATGGTCATCTCATACTGTGTACGCAATATGGCTATCATTCGCAAACGTAAGTGAAAAGGGCAAAGGTTCCAGGGGGCGTCTATCTTGTTCGCACATAAGATCGTAAACATTGGTGCCGTGATTTCCCCGCCTTTGAGACGACGGCAACATGTTATGAAAATTAATTGTATACACGTATATGTTTTTTGTATATGACTGGAAGCTGTACTAGCTTACGTCAATAAAATGTGTCTATGTTTATGTGAATATAAAAGCGACAAAACATCCACAACTTACATATGGCCCGGATTTGGGATTCCACTCCATCGGCTGTATAACATGGTAAAGCTTTTTACACGCGAGCTTGCCTGCATTTGTCATTTTCACATCACCGAGATTGAGTTTGCCAAGTTGTTTGCATTCGTCCCCGATGACTTCCCCACCGGCTTTAAGCAGTGCGTTTGATATGGCTCCTCCTATTATAGGGAACGTTGGTGTAGGGTTGACGACCACATCAGTCTGTAAAAGTCGGCATTTGGTAATTTTCTGTGACTTAATTAGGTGTAATCGTTTAGTGCTTATTTTTATACGAACTTTATTTAACGCTTAACCAAACGCCAAATTTTCGACTGCCCAAAATTGAAAGAGTTTGCAGACGACATTTCAAAATGTGATGAACTTGAAAAGTAATCTTCTGATAGGGTAGAAAACATTGAGGGAAAAGGAGAAATTGCTCGTTACGAGCAATTTCTTCCTTTCCCACAATATTTTCCAGAGTCGTCTGCAACAAAGAGGTAAACTGTCGTTATTGTTTGGAAATGGGTTCAATCGGGTCAAAATAAAATTACAATCAAATTACAATCAAATTATAATATAATTTTAAATGAATCATTATTAATTAGGCTTCTTCTTTCATATTGCAGCACATGCTTTTTATCTTGCTCTTTTTCTCTCTCTCACTCTCTAACTATCTCATTTTTCTTCCCTGTCTCTTTACTTTTAAATAGCATCCCTCTTCTCTGACTAATTTATATTTTCTCTCCCCTTCCTCAAACTCTCTCTTCTCCCCCTCTCTTTCTTTCAGCTTCAATTTTACCTACAATTTCATCATTTTGTTTCAGGAACTTTAACCATTTTTTCCCAAATAAATCTTATATGCAACATGAAACTTACATTAAGTTCTTCAATCTTTCCTTTCTTTATAGACAACACAACATTTTTCGTTACTTCTATTGTGTACGGAAGCCCATCTGAAAAGTTTCACATATAAAGAAGACATTGAAAATCAGTGTATTCAGCATTTTATTTCCACTCATCGTTTGCAAGGCCATGACGTGCAATAAATATAAAATCAGCTCCTTGAGTTCCATTTCATTACTTGTGCCTATTCCGACACTCATTTCGAAAACTTTCTCATCTTATTAACGAGAGGAGGTTCTTTGTGTTTTATAACAGAGGTTTGAGTCAATCCCCAAACCCCTTTATACATAGACAACTAAGGTACCTTTATAGTGCATATACAAGGATCAAGGTTTTGACTTAAACCTCAATGTTCTTTCAGGGATATTGATTCCCACCCTTTGTCGAAAAAAGAAAAGAAATTCATAAGTACCCGTTCCCATTCAAAATATCCAAATTCCGCCTGAATTACCCAAGATACATTTCTTATTCACCATACATGTTTTAGAATTATTTTTCTTTTACGAATTCCATTTGTTTTGGTAAAATAACAGAGCGAATCCCAGTTGGTTCGATAGAATTAATATGAACAACAGAAACATGTATTTGTTCATACTATATATGCAGTGCACACCACCAAATAACGTTAACAGTGACATTGGAATGACTTGTTTCAAATCTTTAAAATGTCAAACTTTACGGTCATTAATAACACATAAATCGATAACAAAAAAGGAATAGATACAAGAAAAAAAAAAGAGAAAGGTTATTCAGTAATCTTTTATGTAATGATTGATAAGAATTTGCACCCAATCTAGCCCTTATTCATGTTTGTACATACTAGAGAAATCGGTCATTCTGGATTTCGTCCCAATCGTTAGATCCTCACGTTCCTCATCATCACCACTAACCTTGATAGAAAATACATACGCATTCACGCATCTATGTCGATTCTTTTTACATTATGTTTTAACCCTTTCCCAAACAATTACGACATTTGACCACATTGTTGCCGACGGATTTAGAAAACATTGTGGGAAAAGGAGAAATTGCTCTTGACGAGCAATTTTTCCTTTTCCCACAATGTTTTCTGCACTATCAGAGGATTAATTTCCAATTTCATAATAGTCATAATTGGGACAGTCCAAAATTTGTTGTTTGGGAAAGGGTTAAGGGACTAACTCAGAAACTTGTGCTCTGTGAGTAAAACAAATGTGATGTGTACAATTATTGTCACTTTAACAAATACCATTTTCATTCTTTTTCGCTTCTAGGTTGTGAAAATCATGTATTTTTGGTATGTAATGTGAAATAAGCCTTCGAGCCAGACAGCACTTCTCTTGGAAAGCTGGTTTATAAATATAGATGCAGGAATTCCTTCTTGTGCAACTGCTAGCATCACGTAACAAGAGCGGTTAAACGTTTCTAAAAAACATGTAACATTGGTATCTAAAAATACTATTCTAAGTTACAATCGTTTTTAACGAAAGAAATCCCGTTTTTTAAAACGTTTCGCAATATCTGCATTATAAATGTTATTAATCTTTTCTAAATGCATATACAAGGTATTGGAAAGCTGTCAATTATCTAATTTTATGTTACTTTACAAAACAATTGTGCCATTTTATCGGTAGAGGACAAATTAATTTAAAAAGTCAAAAACTCAATCCATTAGATAATCCTTTTAACCCCCACCAAAACCTCTTTCAGAAACATTGTCACGAAAAGATTACATTCATATACAGTAAAGCTTCGTTTATCCGGACCCCGATTATCCGGATGTCTCGCAATCCGAACGAAATTGTAAGGGAACGGAATTATTTGACCAGTTTGTTGCAAACGACTTTTGAAAAAACGTGACGAGCAATTTCTCCTTTCCCCACAATGTTTTCTGCCTTATCAGAAGATTATTTTTGAATTTCATCACGTTCTGCAAACTCTTTCAATTTGGGACGGTCGACAATTTGACGTTTGCTAAAGGGTTATAAGTATACATGTGCATACAGACTGTTTATGTCTTAATGTGTATAAGAACATGCTCTACTTCATTAGTCCAGATGATTCGGCCATCCGGACATTTTGTTGGGAACGGACGTGTTGGGATTAACGAGACATCACTGTAACTGATAGTGACGATAGTATGATGCCAAGGCTGCCATCTTTGATGCAACACAAGTGATTAAAGTCCCATTAGTACAAGGTCTATAGCTTTGTTTAGAGGGATTGATAAATATATCTGCCAACCCTAGGTTTAAGGTAGATTGTGTCCCAAATAGCGAGTTCTTTTCTCTTTTGCGGCCCCACTGTTCCTGAGAAAGGTCTTATGGGTCGTCCGTCTAAAAACAAACAAACAAAAACAATTGAAAGGCATAACAATGATTTACTAGTTATAACTGTCCCACGCAACATTAGTTTACGTATAAACAAGTAAACAACGGTTTCAATACTAGTTGACTTCATTGTAAGGAGCAACACTATTTAACATATGAGCAAACAGGCTGATAGTTTGTTTACTTGTCGTTAGCTATTTAGTTAGTTTAAATCGACATAAAGTGTTGACCATAATCAAGTATTGCTTTTCTGTCAAATTTCTGCTAAGAATAAGGGATAACACTTTCGTGGTTTTTTTGTGGGACATGTTGGATTATGGGGGATCTGAAGCATTTTAGCAATTCCTTCCTTTCCATCACTATTTGGTAAGCTGTCTACAAGAAATTTGCAACTCACAGTGAAAAGACAAAGTAGGAAATACGGAATATATGAAAAACACAAACAAATAGAGATGAAATAAGTACCATCCGTACACCTCAAGGCAAATTTCATTAAACACCGACATATTTGATGTCAAGCTAAAGTTCTCTTATAGAAAAAGAGTGTTTGCCCGGCGCTCGTGAACATGCCTTGCACTGTTTGATCGAAACCAATCCTATTGATAATGCATTTTCAAACCGTTAACACTAGAAACAATCGAGATTTTAAAACAAAAACAAATCAGACGGCACACTGCTATACATCTGTTATTTAGAGGTTCCGAAAGGCTGTGAATATAGCATTTGCCGAAAACCGATCTCGCAAACCGACAAAACATCAAAGCTGATGTGTCATTTTCTTAACAAATATCCTTCAATTTCGAACGTAATGTGTGAACACATATGTATAATTGTATGTCCATATTCTAGTTTAATACTAATTCAAACTTATTGTTTAACTACTGTTTACCAAACAATAACGACATTTAACCACTTTGTTGCAGACGACTCTGGAAACATTGTGGGAAAAGGAAAATTGCTAATAACGAGCAATGCTTGTCTTTACCCACAAAGTCATCTGCTCTACCAAAAGATTATTTTCCAATTCAATCGCATTTTGAAATGGTGTCTGCAAACCCTTTCAATTAGAGACATTCGAAAATTTGGCGTTTGGTAAAGGGTTAAGTCAACGAGTGATTATTATTAAGAAAATAAAAACACCGAAACAGTTCATACCTTCGTCTCCCAAGATGGATTTAAGCTTTTGTCCATGACTGAACACGAACCAGGACTTCTTAAGGTAAGTGCTGATTGAGGACTGGAACAGTTCCACCTTCTTAAGATCAAAATCACACAGCCCGATTTCCTTTATCGTGCCGTTTGAATTCTTTAACATAAAATAAAAGATGGTTACTATTTGCAACGATTATACTACACCATAGGACATACATGGTACAAAGGCGTTGCATTTGCCTGAGCCAATGAATTATAGGAGAAAGGCCATTTTGGAATCATTTACATTAAAAAAAAACATCATAAAATCCCATACACTGTTGGACTTAGTCTGTGGCTTTGAAATAGATTCATGTCGTACATTTTACGATAGACCAGAGTGCATTTATTAGTACACTGATAGCTATGATTTAAAAGAACAATTCCTGAAAGGTATTTTTAACCCTTATAACAATCGTATATACAGCATATAGGTTTCCAATGAACTTGAAAGCTGGCGCATCTAGCCCAAAATCTATTGCTCAGAAATGTTTACCTTTGTAACAAAAGCGTCGATAGCTTTTGTAATCTCGTCGACATTTTTGTCCGTGTTTTTCTTCGAGCAGAACGCAACAGCCGGGATCAACACTGACGAAAAGTAGTTATCTTGAACTACCTGCCATGTTAAAACACTGCTTGAATTGATACATTAATATTCGGAAAAAAAAGTTCTAAGTATATCTGTGAAAACCTCACATAACGCACAATGAACTGTAGTACTAGGACCAAAATGTATCTCATCTGATGTGAACATCAAACAGCGAGTCATAGCTCTAGATGCAGGGTTTGTATAAAATTAAGATATCTTTTTTTCCAAGAGGGATTGTGATATTGAAATACAGTTTATTTACCTTGTAAATATAACAGCCAATTGCCACTCCGGATGCGGGGTTTAAATAAACTATAAACAATGATCTTTACTAGTGCTGCTGGTATCAAACTCAATGCACATGTCCATATTTGGAAAATCTAGAACTTTCGGTTTTTCCACGGGGCCCACTCGTGAGATCGTTCTCTAATGTTGTGGGAAGTACATCACTTCTTCTTTTTCTTTAATTCAGACAGTTGTCAGTGAAATTAGCTTATAATCCCTTACGAAGAGGGAAAGAGACAGGCCAACTACCAAGCTGCAGCTGTTTCCCACAATTTCCCATCTTCATATATAATGATGTCTGCCCCCAGATTCTCATTCCTATCTTCGTAGTAGTAGGAAACAAAGAGAGAACCTCGCTTTTATTTCATACGCTTCGCAAATGTTAAATGTTATTTGTTTCTTGGAGCAGTGTATGGATATTACGTGTATAAATAAAACATTATTTAAACTATGTGCGTAGAAATGTTATGTACGCAGATTATGGAATGTTTTTGTGAGTTTTGTATTTTGGACTTTAAAGCGTTGTCAATTTGTCATTTTGTTACAGTGGTTTCTTCAGACTTCGTTATTAATCAATCTAAGGGAGCAATTATAGGAAATAATTGAGCCGCCATCTTCAGAATGTAAGACGGGTAAAACCTCATTGACACATTACCAACTAACGCCATATTCTTTAATCTTGCAGCTGACGTCTTTCAAAAAGCATTGTGGCAAAGGGAGAAATTGCTTGTCACAAGCAATTTCTCCTTTTGTCACAATGCTTTTTCAACCTCTTCACATACACAATAGCAGAACTTAAAGTTATTTTTTTCACATGTTTACAAGGCTTTTCCAAAGCCGTCTACTTCAAGTATAAAAGAAAATAATCGTCTGCAGATGGTGAAGAGTTAAACCACCCACCTTTAAGCAAGCATTCAGTGCAGTGAGGGAGGGGTTTCCTGGATTACCCTCGTTGCTTGGTGTATGAACAAACACGACCGTTTGAGAGGGAAGATTTCCGGCGTCTATTCGGACAGCTTCGTCCGGAGATAACAACCCATTGTCCTTAATGTACCTTTCACATTCGTCTGTAAGGCTTTTGCCACCTGATTAAAACATAGTTCAAGTTCAAGTGCAAACGTTTATTAGCATAACATAAACATGTTGTTGCTTACATATTTACATCTCTTAATGACAGGCGCTTTAGATAAAAAAAAAACATTACAGTAACAGTATTTTGAACATAGTATTTAACACATTGCCACACATTAACGACATTTAACCACTTTGTTACAGACAAATCTGGAAACCACAATGTTTTGTACTTTATCAGCAGATTATTTTCCAATTTCATCACATTTTGAAATGTCGTCGGCAAACTCTTTCATTTGGGACAGTCGAAAATTTGGCGTTCGGTAAAGGGTTAAATCTGTATCATCCTTTCATTATAACTTATCGAGTGACAATATATGTATGGTTTTTCAGTAAAAACGTTCATTATCATTGGAATAACATATACATGTTACTGCTCACATTGATATATCATTATAATAAGCACCAGAGACAAACAACAATACAGTAAAGTATTTTGAACATATAATTTATATCTATATCATTTATTCATCATAGCTTGTCGAATGACACTATCTGTATGGTTTGTCAGTTTAAACATTTATTAGATTAACATATACATGTTGTTGTCAACGTACTTACACATCATAACGACAAACACTACAAAAAAAACACAGTAAGGTATTTTGAACATATCATTTTATCTATATCATTCCATAAGGTACACCCGATTGTGGGTATAGTTTACCAATTCGTATTGGTAATGGACCAATGTCGTTTAGGTATTTTTAGCACTTGTCTGTCTCCAGAATAAACATTAACACACGTAGTTCTTATATAAGTCGTCCGTCTCTACATGTTTTTTAAACATGATCTAGATTAAACCAAACGAATAACTTCGACTTTCGGAAAGTTTCAAGACAATTCTTCAAATACGTAACTGGTTTGTCGGAAAGATTCAAGACAAGTCTCCAAACACATACCTGCTTTCCCAACAGCCCGTGCAATCCCGGTTTCCAAGCGAAGGGCAGCCGACTCTACTGGAACAACAATGGCATCCACCCTGCTCTGCGTCAGATCACAGCATATTGACAAACATGTGACACCAATCGTTTGTTCCAAAGCCACACAGCTTATGTTCTTGAGGACGAGCGAAGTAGCGGTCTCTATATTAAACGTACACTTGAACTTATGCGCCAGACTCGTTGTTATATCTGCTATTTCATTTCTTTGGGCGGCAAGCCACGGCCGTGTAATGCGGAACCAATGTGATTTGATATTCCGTGCCACTTTGTGCAGCGTTTCCTTATGTTTTGGCATGATGTCTTCTGTAGCTTGTATACTGATCGCAACGGGTAAATCTGGTTCGTTAGCGTCATCTTTAATCATAACAACACTGTATGGATCACTCTGAAACTGTTCACACCATGTCGATAACTGTTCCATTACGTCGAGAGCTAGAACTACTTTGTTTGTAATCAGGGGTTTGTCATCTAGATAGGTTTGTAACTTGACCACAGCTTGGTCGAGATTCCTGACTGTCGCAATAATCCTTACTGATTTGGTTTGCTTGTCAAATTCAAAATAAACTGGAAGGGAGTTGTCAGAAGTGTTTATTTGTTTCATGAAATTGTCAATAGGTTTCCTTTCCAAGGTAAGTTGGTCCTTCTTGGTTAAACTAACAACCTTCTCTACTATGACACTGTCAATGCATTTTTGCAATCGTCTTACTTTTTCAGATGCATCCTCTTTTCCTGAGACATGAATGTATAATTTACAAAAGTCCCCGTCGATTTTAAATCGACTGTTCATCTTTTCTGATTTCAGTTTTTCTGTTAAGCAAGCCCTGCCTTCTTTGCTTTCTAAGACTGCTTTTCGACCATAAGAGAGATGTTCCTGAATCACTGTAGTGTTGACAATAAGGTCTTGTACTGCATTCTCTGCCGATATCACTTCATCCAGGGGTCCACTTATCTTGATATCACCGTCGTCACTGGTAACCATGAACCGGGTTTTGGGACATTTCAACATTACTCCATCAAGAAGTCCTTCTTCATCAAGCGCAAAATAGCTGTCAATGTGTCTATTGGGAATGACTTTTGAGCTATTTTCACCCTTGGAATTCAACGTACTAATACTCCGTGTAATCGTTTCAATGAGGTTCTCGCTGGAGGAAATCACTTGGACCTCACCCTTGCTTCTGTTGCCTTTGTAGGTGCATACTGAGGTGGAAGGTTGCAAAATCTTGTGTATAGCTTTTAAAGTGTCGTCGTACTTTCGGTTCTCCACCCCAAACGTAGCACTAAGAATGTTGGTCGTAAAGAAGGAGGTCACCTGTTTACTGATGACTTCTTTCCAATTAGCTCTGTGTGATTTGCTACATTTGCTTGCATTGCAGGTGAATGTGATCGATAAGGGTTCGTTTTCATCCACTTCAAAACCCGGTGATTGTGACCATTCTATTGTAACCGGAATATCCTCTCTAATTTGTTTCTCAAAGTGAAGTCTCTCAGGCTCGTTCTTCAACACAAACCTTAAAAGAAAGAATTGTTATAAACTCGAGTTTTATTGTTAGTGTGGTGATCGTGATATATCGTGATGTTTAAAGTGAAATGGATATTTCTGATTTCATTATGAAAGGTACTTTAAAGCTTATCTGAAACATAATTTTAACGATTTCATGACATACTGAAACATAAACTTGATTGAATCATATTAATATATAAATCTGTGAATATACAGTTTTTAGTCTTGATGGGGTTAAACGCAGATTCAATTCTTTTTAAGTAATGTAATCACGACTTCCCTTGAGTTCACCAGTGATAGGCAGGGCTCTGACGTGTCTTGTCCAATGACTCCCCCACAAAAATCTCAGTGCCGCATAGGATCGCTTGTCACAAGTCCAACATCTCAACCACTCGGCCACACAGGACCTTAGATATACTGGGTACATCATGACTTTTTAATTTAATGTTTTACCATCGAATGGTACCAAATTGCGGACCGTAATTAAAGATGACCAATGTTTCAGGAATGTAGATCAATACAATAACACCAACGTATGAATGTAAATGTACGTTTATTTTCTTTTTTATATAACTTTATTATCCATGGCTTTAGATCAAATGGGGTCGTGTTTATCAATCCTTTAACCTTACAAAAGCATGATAATATATCAATAAATCAAATTTCTTATAGGCTCTTATGAGAAGTGAACAAAAATGAATTACCTTAACTTATCTTGATCCAGATCTGTCATCACCAAATCGCTGTCATCAAATGTCGGTTTCTCTCCGGAGTTTATGGCTGGCCCCAGGATATCATACCAGGGTAGAATTCGAACAGCCACACCATCGATCTTTAATTCTTCTCTCAACCAGACTCGTCTCGCAACTGAGAAAAGAAATAAAATCTTAAAGGCAAATGAAAGGATATTAGTTCGAATAAATCACTGAAAAAATGTATCGAGTTCTTTTATAACGTTCATAAAAGTCATGAAAATTAACTTATTAATGCTGTGAGACCTTATTTAATAAACTCCTTTAACATAAGTTATTTTGTGCTTGAAGTATAGTTGTCTCCAATCCAATCATGTTTATCCTCAATCTGTTTGTTTTCATATTTCCAAAAACAAATTTTGATTGGTCAAAGAATTGTTGTATCACATGACCAGGTCAGAGGTGAAGAATCAGGCAATCTGAATGATTAAACTGGCTGATCTGGGTTATTTCGCGTTGGCTTTCATGTTTTAACTTTGCTGATGGGGTTATTTTGGTGACAACTATTTGAATCTGACTAAATAATATAGTTTTATATAACAATGATCTCCTTTCTGCAGCCTTTAATCGATTTCTTATAAAGCACCAATGTGCAGTCAATGACCTTCAATCAAAATTGAGATATAGCATCAAACGTCTACAACAACACAAGAATTGGCAGTTCGAATTACTCAGCAGTTGTACCATGTTACTTTGTTGATTTCGTTCCATTTTCGAATAAACGTAAACGTATAAAGGATGAGATAATATGATTCTTTCAAAGGTCATACAGATGTGTTTGAATACATTGAACAACGTTTGGACTTCAAGTAACGCAAGCTGCACAAATATTCAGTCTAGGGGCCCGTTTTACTTAACAACTTACGGAAAATATTTGCGTAAGTCAAAACTGATAAACACGGATAGTATCTTCAATAAAAGTACAATATTGCAATGTGACACGTCATTGGAAGCGTCTCGGAGAGACGATTCCAATGATGTGTCACTTTGCAATATTGCTTCATCCAATATTGAAATAAGAGGAATTGTTGTTTTAGACTTGCGCAAATCTTAAGCGTAAACTGTTTAGTAAAACGGTACCCAGTTTCAGAATGCATTCAATACAAAAGTTAGCTCAATGTGCTATGTCAAATGACAGAGATTCGTGTTAACCCTTAGAATGCTGGGTACTTTTCTTAAAATAGATTCTGTTGTCGTCTGCTTTTCGAAACCTTAAATAACTGCTCAATTCTGATGAGGAAAGATACAGGTTAGATCACAGGCAAGTCGCCAATTTACTTGGCGGCTGACCTGGATCCTACCTGTTTGCATTAGCAGTAAGTCGGTTCCAGGACTATAAGGGTCAAACATACCTTTCAGGAGTAGTTCTTTTCCAACATAGCCATAAGTGTATCAATCATGCACCCTGGTCTATTGTTTTATGTACCAAATGAATCTATTTCCAAACCACACACTGTATGGGATTTTATAATGTTTAATTTTTATATAAGTATGAACGAGTCCAAAATGACCGTTTTGCTTTAATTCATCGGCTCAAACAAATGCAACGCCTTTTGCTATTTCCCATGGTGTAGTATAATCATATGAAATGGTTATAATTGCTTTTTTTGTGTATTGTGTACCCTTATAATGTTTGGTGTTAACCTTGTTAAGTAAATAACATCGATGGTGGTTTCAATTTACAGAAGACGTCGAGATAGTATAACAACCTTGGAACAGTCATTGACAAATACGATGCACTTACCCTCGACTTCTTTGTATTTGATTATCCAGCATTTGGAAGTGTTGGGTGCTTCCCTTATCGATTGGATTTCGCTCCCGCCAGTTTGTTGGCGTCTTGAAAATGCATCTTCAATTGCGTAACTATCCAGGTTCCCTTCCTTATACACAACTTGAATCGTATCCGTATCTGGCAGATCTTTTATGTTCTTGAACGTTTTCCTGAGCTGGATTATGTCTGAAGTAAATGGTCATTACTCTAAAGTCACACTTGTATTCCCCTTAAGACATAACCCGATAAAACGTTGATTTGACGCATTATACTGCATAGAGTTTAACCCTTTACAAAATAAATACAACATTTAACCACTTTGTTGCAGATGACTCTGAAAAACATTGCGGGAAAAGGATAAATTGCTTGAAACGAGCAATTTTTTCCTTTTCCCACAATGTTTCCAGCCTTATTAGAGGAATATTATTCAAATTTCATCACAGTTTTAATGTCGTCTGGAAACTCTTTCAATTTGGGACAGTCGAACATTTGGCGTTTGGTAGTGGGTTCAGAAACCGCTCTGAACAAGGATAAATTATGAGTACAATGAAGCTTTGCGCTGTGTGACATGCGTCAACATACCTACTGCTGAATCATATCATGACGTAGAAATAACATTGTCATAGCATTTTGTGAAATTTTTATCAAAGCGTATGTAATTGGGATTATATGAGTTATCATTCGATCAATAGGATGTCAGGGGTGTCAGTTATCTTCGAGTGCGATTATAACGTCTGCAAGGCTTCGGAACCAGTAAATATGTACCACAATTAAATACCTACCTGTGTTCACAAATCGTTTGTTGAACGTAACCAAGAAAGACCTTGGGTCTGGACCGTATTGGATATGGTAGGGGGCGTAGTTCACCGCCGAAGTCATCGAAATCCTAGCCGCCATTTTGTTTTCGAACTCCGGGTGATCCATCACAAGAAAGGCAGAACCAATATCTGAAACAGTACTTAGTCATGTGATGGTCAGGTCAAAATTGTTCACATGTGTCTTTTTTAGTTGTCTTCCGATTAAAGCCGCTTCTTTTTGAATTGCTATATGATATAAGATAAACGATATGATAAGACAAAGTGTTACAAAGAGAGCGCATACAATGTAAAACTTATAAACAAACTTTTAGGGGAAAAAAAATAAAAACCAGTTATTTAGGACAGTTGCTAACATGGTTACCTCGTATTAAAAGTGTCTATAAAACGCGTAAATCAAATGCTTACTCCATGTCATGTATTCAAAGTATTAGAAAGTAACGTATTTATAAACCGGCTTTCCCAAAGAAGAACAGACAAGCGCGACGGCTCACTTCACATTAATTAACGAAATAACAGAGTTTTTGCACCTTATAAGTAAAGAAATTGAAAACCGTCTTTGGTTAAGTGACAAGGATTGTGAATAGAATTTATATTAATTACTCCAAATACACACAGATAAAACAAAGCATCTTGAGGGTTCAAATTCATTTATACAATGATGCATGATTTGAGAATAACATACATTGCCTGGCAGTGAAATGAGGACTTCTCTCGATCATAAAATCTCCCAAACTCGCTTCTACCACCAGATAGACCGGAGGTTTCCCGCTTGCAAACAGCGCCCCCTGTACCGATTTGGTTTCACCAATGGAATTCAACATGGCGTTATGACGTAATCCTTGAAACGTCGCGATAACCCCGATTATACCACTATACGGGTACTGCATGATGGCGCTCTCGGCAAACCAGTCTGGGTCGTCGTCTGCTACATTTAGTTAACAAGAATTGTGTTAAGTGGGCGACAGTGCTGCAGATGTAGAGCGTCTGCCTTTTGTACCGAAGGTCCCGGGTTCGAATCCCCGTTATGCGAGTTGAAAATTGCCGTGACTATCCGACAAATCGTCGCGAGTACTGGTGTAGTATCCAGGAAGCAGTAATCGAGAGTGAATTCAATAAGTTCAAAGTTTAAACTTATGCAATTGTGGAAGTGTACATCATGACAACGATGACGATTTGATGGAATCACGCAACATAACGAACTGTGAAATGAACATGACCGTACAAGTGGCAAACGCATTGTTCTTTAGCAACTTTTGAAGGATTCATGGTTTTGGGATAATTAATAACACATTCCCGTCCTTAGATGACATTTTAAAAAAATGCTTCATCTTTAGATACTAGGGGAAAACATGTACATTAATATTTCATATTTTCATTACACAGTACATGTCCGCATTTGTCAGCTATAATGGTATTTTTTCCTTTCAATTAACGAGAAAAGGATTTTGTATCTAATCAAAATACATGTGGTTCAATTACAACAATCAATATCATTGAAATGTGCCCATATATGATCTATCCTATACCATCAATTCTGAGAAACTGTTAACCCTTATAGTGCTTATGTAAACAGGATAGATCCATGCCATCCGCCAAGTAAATTGGCGGCTGGCCTGTTATCTAACCTGTTTGCTAGTCTGAGTATCTTTCCTCATACAAATTTGGCATATATTTAATTTATATATACATATATCAGGTTTTGGAAAGCAGACGACAAAACAATCTATATTGAGGAGAATTACACAATATTGAAAGGTATAACAACGGCGGACACGGTTTACATGTTGTTGTTATAGTTTACTCGATATACATAAGAGAGTATCGTTTCTGAGAATACCTGTCGCTGTTCCTAGCTTTAGGTACCCATATTTGGGCGATTTTCCGCCTACTTTCTCCTGGGGTAACATCATGTCCCAGTGTATATGGTAACCTTGGTTTGCACACATCGGATCCCTATAATATGCCACATAATAAAAAAATTCTACAACTATACTTCTTCTACCACCTTATTCTTTTCAAAGGGTTTCTGAGATACTCGTATGTAACATTGAATTTCTGTTTGAGAATGTTGGTAAATTAAGGTTATTTCAAATAGTCATCTGATTGACAAGCATAGATAAACAAAAATTAATCGAAGCGTTTGGCTTCTTATAAAACGATTACTTTTCGGACAGGTCTGATAAGTTGAATTACCTTGGGTGTACTCCTTTATGCGTTAAACATGTGACTTGAATCAGCCGGTGAAATTCTAATATGCAAACGATTCGTCTTATTTTTACAAATCCGCATAATTTTCAAAAAAGCCTATAAGACAATCTATTTATAAACTGAGTTAACATTGTCACTAAACTTACGTGAAGAACAAACAGGAAACTGGGTTAGCTTAACCCTTTACTAAACGTTAAATTTTCGACTGTCCCAAATTGAAAGGGTTTGCAGACGACATTTCAAAATGTGATGAAATTGAACAATAATCTTCTGAATGGGCAGGAAAACGTTGTGGAAAAAGGAAATATTGCTCGTCTCCTTTTCCCATAATATTGTCCAGAGTCGTCTGCAACATATTGGTTAAAGGTCGTTATTGTTTTGTAATGGGTTTACTAATGTCTACTTACTTCATTTTGATCACTGTAGTGTTTGTCAAACTGTTCAACGTCACCCTATCTGAACTATCAATGTTAATATTTGAAATGTTCGGGTGATTCCATTCGAAGGTTTCATCTTCTGAAAAAAGAAACGGTGCCTCTTTTAGATGTGTGTTTGCAGTTTGGTCTTCAACGGGTCTAGACCATTCGCCATCGGCAGAGAAATCTCAGTCGAACACGACTGTTTTGGACATGAGCACTCGTCGACTGTGATTTCTCTGCAGAGTGTTAGACGTTACCACTTTATAAAATATGGGTTATCATATTCCACCGGAACCGTTAAGTCAGTGGTCAATTCATGAAGAGTACACAATGAGGGTATTATTGGCAAAACTACGTGAAAAAAGAAAAAAACACCTTTGGCGCGGCAATCTTGTTCGAACATAGAATCGTAAACATTGGTCACGTGATTCCCTCGCCTGTTATACCAACATGATATTAAAACACAACGGTTTGTTGTTCCAGTTCTCTTTGTCTCACATAGACAAGTCACTAAATTTTAACCTATGATAGTTATAGATGCACTCTTACTTACTGTACGTGACTGATACTGTCGGTCGCCCATATATAAACATGATGTAATTGTAAAGTGTATCGGCGACCCCCTCTCTAAGTCATTTCTAACGGAGACATGATTCTTAATCTAAACTAATGATCGCTAAAGCCGTACTTCTAACTTCACGGACATCTGTTTGTGGAAGATATTGTCGGTCGCACATATATAAACATGATGTAATTGTAAAGTGTATCGGCGACCCCCTCTCTAAGTCATTTCTTACGGAGACATGATTCTAAATCTAAACTAATGATCGCTAAAGCCGTACTTCTAACTTCACGGACATCTGTTTGTGGAAGATATTGTCGGTCGCCCATATATAAACATGATATAATTGTAAACTGTATCGGCGCCCCCCTCTCTAAGTCATTTCTAACGGAGACATGATTCTAAATCTGAACTAATGATCGCTAAAGCTGTACCCGTACTTCTAACTTCACGGACATCTGTTTGTGGAAGATATTTTCGGTCGCCCATATCGTACAGTGGTTTACCGGCTCTCTATGCCCTTTCTTACAGTATAATGGCTCTATGTCTAAAGTAATGATTGCTTTACACTCTTTACTTACTGTACGTGGCAGATATTGTCGGTCGTCCATAAATAAACATGATATAGATGTAAAGAGGCTTGTTGACTAGTCCCTCCCTGTTCGGAGAATATTCCATGTAGTCGTCATTGTTTTGTCCGTAACAGAACACCTCAATTGTCTGATCGACAAACAGACACCGGTCAGACAGTCCAGACTCAAACCCGTCTTCTTGCTCAAACAACGGTTCCTATGGTAACGAATGTTAACAGGTGAACATGTTGTGGCCCAAAATGTATATCTTGACAAGAAGTGTGGGTAAGCAACTTACACGTATAGCATGCTTAGCTCAATATACTTGATATACTTTACTTAGAATGCTTGTATTGTTTGTTATCGATTCGATTATAGCACATCAACCTCAATCTGGCCATGTTGTTGTTGTGTTGTAAGATTCCTCCGCTGACTTTTCGGAGTATCCTAGATAAACTTAGTAGAGTCTGGAGCACAAAAAAATAATCATAAAAATGAACCATAAAAGTCACATATAATGATACAAAGAATAAAAACACATTAAGGATTCCATAGGCCGTGAGAAGCTCTCGTCTTTGGATAATTAAACATGTTTTCATGTTTCTAAAACTCTGTTAAGGTCCAACGCAATATATGGCCCAGTTCAAAAACTGTAAACAGATGATAAAGGCCAAATACAGTGGCAGGTAGATAACCGTGCATTTACAAATCATTCCTTATCTCAGGTATGTTATCGTT
Organism: Cerastoderma edule; assembly: GCA_947846245.1. NCBI lineage: Eukaryota > Metazoa > Mollusca > Bivalvia > Cardiida > Cardiidae > Cerastoderma > Cerastoderma edule. The sequence goes on along the minus strand of OX401416.1, from coordinate 12,993,421 downwards.
CGATTGAAACATAAACATCGCAAGAGCGCGATGGACTTATATGTTTATAGTTCACATCTATTTTAGAAACATATTAACAAGGCCAATCTGAAGTTGCTGAGCTATAGCTTACTATAGAGTATTGTGTATCCCTGCTCAATGCGTTTCTTACCAGTATAAGGATATGGAACAGTCTCTCATGCTTGCGAAAGGACATTCCACAATTATATAATAGGCTGTCATTTTGAAATGGAATTGTGGACGCTCAGTATATATAATAGGGCTTCAACCGTTGCACTGCATTGTGTTCCTTACCAGTATAAGGATAGAACATTGACTATGGTTTGCCCAAGGAAATTCCACGTACGAATAATAGTATGACGATCCATATCTGATACCAGATACCAACCATTGCACCACCATGAAACCCAGCCGGTAGTCAAAATGTCTTGAGAAACTCCACATAAATTTTTATCTTAAAAGGTAAAAAATATGGCGACTTTCATATAACGGTGGTGTCGGATTAGAATTCCATCTCACAAAATCTGATCAGGGACATAATATTGCAAAAGACTAAGGATAGAAAAAAATAAGGACAAGAAAGAGTTAAATCCCAGATAAAGAACATATAATGTTCCCTTTTCTATGTAAAGACAGCAATTCTGTTAGGAGACTATGATAAACAATGTGACGTTTTAATGTTAATTTATGACGATTAACAATGCTATCTAAATTTGAGAGTTCTATGCTTCTAAAGCAAGAAGGTTCCCTTAGTCACATTGGCTTATCTTATTAATTGTATAGCTTTCTGGTTATATAATTTGATGCAAATTTATATGGATATTGAATGCGATGACGAAGGGAAACGAATCAGTCTTTAAAGAATAGATCGGGTTATAATGAATAAACCTTCAATCAATACGACATAATATAATGTTTATCACATACCCCAAAGAAGTCGTCATTGTTCATCGGGTTATGTTCCGTGACCCCAAACCGAACAACCCCGGCTCCATTCAAACGGAAATTGATCCTGTCATTTTTGGTCATCCGCACTGGAACCTTTGAGAAGCACGTAAACTTGGATACGTCAGGTGAATCATGCTGGATGATGACTCGTTTGTTATGGTTAGTTTCGGAATAAATGTGGGAAGACGGCGTGAAGACGATAGTTTCTGTAAATTGGTAATATAACTATGTAACCATGGTGACATTCTGAGTGGAAGTAAAACAACCAAAAAGTCATTTTCTTTAAACAATTTCATACACTAAACTAACAAGGGAACGCCTTTTCCGTCTAACAGTTAGACATGGCACATACGTCGTCATGTCAAGGGTTCAGTGTAATACTATAGTAAGTGCTTCATGTTTATGAACATGTTTATGGCATAACAACGATTAACAATTGGACAATTAGTCGCAGACCATACCAGTGCAATAAATCAGTAATAATTCGCTCATGACTTTTTCAGAGGGGTCCAAAATACATTTTGGACCCCTCTGCAAAATTTGTAGGCGAATACCCGTCCGAAAAGCTGCGAAACTATTTCATGGGTAGTGTTCTTAACGAAAAAAAGGGATAAAATGAATGAACAAAAGAGAACACACACACAGTAAAAAAACCCACCAACACCAACAAAAAAAAAGCACACGAAGAAAAACAACCAAGCGCTATCGATTGAAAGCAACTCTGTTTAGAAAGACAACATAAAAAGACCATATAAATCGTTAAATAAATGGGTTGTAACGATGACTAATGAGAATGTGGAAGGGGTTTGAATACACAGAAGTTTTTACTAGTTGACAACACTTACCTTTAACAACACTTGGTCGGCTGCCCATCTTGATCTTTTCTTTAATAAATGTTTAACGTGGACTTCTTAACCATTTCGATATCCCTGGAAACCACTAGTAGGCGATTTTCATGTTAATGAACAATAGATTAGTTACTGGAAAATAATACTCAATGTATCGTTTAAAAAGTAGAAGTCGTCCATAAGGAGCAAATCATATTTTTTGAAAAAAAAGTAACAAAAAAAAAAAAAAAAAAAAAAAAAGAGTATTTGCTCTGATGTCATGCTAGTGAACGAACGAACCTAAACTCAGACTTATTATTAAGCATGTTGCACTATTCTTGTTTATCTACCACATGTAGAAAGATAGATGCCTGTTAACTGAAACAATTGTCTCGTTATATCATACACATACATAGAATATGATATGCTTTTCTTTCGTGATCATTGCATATTAAACAGGTTATAATACAACATTGATTACATACAATTACATCAAATAACAAAATATGAATCAAATCAAATATTTCTTACACAGCCTATTTGCTAGAAGTATGTATAAAACTAACGTAAATTTACTCTTTAAAATGCTTAAAATATAACAAAAGAAAACTTGCATTTATTGATCCATATAACGGCGTGCGGTTTCCATTTAGTGGATGATATCAGACAGTCAAATTTATAACACCTAAGGTACTTGAACGGCCCCCTTTGCCTCAAAAAGCAAAACAAGGAAGTGAGGAACAGTATTATCTTATCAAATACTCAAATCAAAGTTTGAATTTCATGAACATTCATAATTTAAAGCAATCACCGACGACAAAAAAGAAATAGCAAGGAAAAATACGTTTCTGTTTAATTTTGGTAATTGTTTATTAATTTGAAGTATTGTATCCCTTTGTTAAAGTTGTTAATAAAAAAGATATTTCAAAGCAGATGAGACAAAGTGAGAAATTGAGTAAAGTGTCAATCCGACACCTCATACAGACTTTTTAAGAACAAAGTAAACTAAATATAGTTTAAGACGACCCTTATGAGATATCGAGGATTTAATGCATGACTTTAATCCTTTCCCAAACAACAAATTTTCGACCGTCCCAAATTGAAAGAGTTTGCAGACGAAATTTCAAAATATGATGAAATTAAAAAGTGATTTCCTGATAGGAATGAAAACATGTGTGGGAAAAGGAGAAATTGCTCGTTATGAGCAATTTCTCCTTTCCCCACAATGTTTTCCAGAGTCGTCTGCAACAAAGTGGTCAAATGTCGTTATTGCTTGGGAATGGGTTAAGGTTCATTAAAACTAAATATTTCTCAAAAGAACTTAAAATTCAAAATTAGTCAATTATGTAGGTTCAAAACAACATTCCTTTAATGTTAAGAATGAGAAAAGTAATATTGCAAAGTGACACATCACAGGAATTGTCTCGTCGAGACGCCCCCAATGACGTGTCACATGACAATGTTGTACTTTTGATTGAGATATTACTCAGGTATAATACTCAGGTATATCGGGTTTGACTTACGTCTTGTGCTTAAGCAAAAGACTACCCCTGAAAACTATATGATGTTCATTATAGTTAAAACTTGCATGTGGTTTAGATGAGATGAAGAATCCCAAATGAGGTAAATGCGTACATGTATTTGATAACTATTCATTCGTTTGAATGGGTTTTATATCGCGTCAACATTTTTCCAGTTATGTTTCAATGTCTGTCTCTTAATGACGGAGGATCGCCTCATATTCAACTTCCCATAAGGGCTGGTCAAGCCGGGTAGAACTATCTGCATTGACGAAATCTAATTGAAGAACTGTTCTAATGTATTTGTTGGTGGATTGTCACTCTTTTGTGTGTAAACTTTGTTTCTGTATGTTGTACTATAGGCCTTTGGCCTCTGTACTTGAATAAATATGTCTATGTCTATGTTTACTCCGTGAGTCAATCGGTCGACTACCTCTCATGAAAATCAAAATGCCACCACCGGGATTTGAACCGATGCGTAAAGGGAAATGGGAATCGATTCCAAATTTCCTAAACGCTAGGCCCACAGAAAACCGTGGTAGGCAAATATACAATCCGAATGTGTGTCATTTATGTTGTTAATTTACAATAAAACAATTGAGTATAGATTTGGTATTCATACAGGAAGTTATCGATAAAAAAACATTTAATGCTTATCATAATATAGCAAACTGAGTCCTCATTCCCTCATTAAAGGATTTTGGAACCAACCCAAATCAATAGCAACAGCAAACGACACTTAACCCTTAGAATGCATGCTTATTTTCTAAAAATAGATTTTTGTCGTCTGCTTTCGAAAACCTTAAATATCTGCTTAATATTGATAAAGAAAGATAATCAAAGTAGCGAACAGGTTAGCTCACAGGCCAGCCGCTAATTTACTTGGCGGCTGGCCTTCATCTTACCTGTTTTATCAAGCACGAAGTCGGTTCCAGCAGTATAAGTGTTAAAGTATGCTGTCTGAAAGTCCTCAAACGCTTGCAAATCGTAAGATAGGAGATGGTTCAAAAATTATATTTGCTTTCTTTCTTTCTTTCTTGCTTTAATTTTAGTTTCGTACCCAGGTCATATTTAAAAAGACAGCTATTGAAGAAATATTTTATACAGATGTTAGCTTAAAGCAACTCCTCCATTGTTCACAGTAGTTTGATGAAAGAGTCATTTCATTAATCAATTCGGTTCAATTATCTAAATCAATCGATATTCTCAAAGTTTTATATAAATACCCTGATAAGAAAGTTGTTAACAGCTCATTTTTCTTTTTAAATAGAACATTAAAATTCAATAAAAGTTCAATGATATAAACCAATCGATTTAAACCCTTATAGTGCTGGAACCCACTTCATGGTTATGCAAACAGGTTTGATCAATTTAACGGCTATGATCTAACCTGTTTGCTACTCTAAATACATTTCTTCATCAAAACTAAGCGAATATGGAGTGCAGACGACACAAAGATATGTGTTTAGATTACCCAGCATTCTAAGGGTTAATGTATACAACCCAGGCAAGTAGGTTACTCACAGCTCATTGTTTTGTTTTTGTTTGAAAGTGAACGATAAATTTGATTTAGATATGGCATTGTCACCGTTTTCAACAGTGTTTCTGTCATTTATCGGCGGTTAGCACACCTATACACGTTTGTGGTATTTTCCAAATCTATTCCAAATTTCCTAAACGCTAGGCCCACAGAAAACCGTGGTAGGCAAATATACAATCCGAATGTGTGTCATTTATATTGTTCATTTACAATAAAACAATTGAGTATAGATTTGGTATTCATACAGGAAGTTATCGATAAAAAAACATTTAATGCTTATCATAATACAGCAAACTGAGTCCTCATTCCCTCATTAAATGATTTTGGAACCAACCCAAATCAATAGCAACAGCAAACGACACTTAACCCTTAGAATGCATGCTAATTTTCTAAAAATAGATTTTAGTCGTCTGCTTTCGAAAACCTTAAATATCTGCTTAATATTGATAAAGAAAGATAATCAGAGTAGCGAACAGGTTAGCGAACAGGCCAGCCGCTAATTTACTTGGCGGCTGGCCTTGATCTTACCTGTTTTATCAAGCACGAAGTCGGTTCCAGCAGTATAAGTGTTAAAGTATGCTGTCTGGAAGTCCTCAAACGCTTGCAAATCGTAAGATAGGAGATGGTTCAAAAATTATATTTGCTCTCTTTCTTTCTTTCTTGCTTTAATTTTAGTTTCGTACCCAGTTCATATTTAAAAAGACAGCTATTGAAGAAATATTTTATACAGATGTTAGCTTAAAGCAACTCCTCCTTTGTTCACAGTAGTTTGATGAAAGAGTCATTTCATTAATCAATTCGGTTCAATTATCTAAATCAATCGATATTCTCAAAGTTTTATATAAATACCCTGATAAGAAAGTTGTTAACAGCTCATTTTTCTTTTTAAATAGAGCATTAAAATTCAATAAAAGTTCAATGATATAAACCAATCGATTTAAACCCTTATAGTGCTGGAACCGACTTCATGGTTATGCAAACAGGTTTGATCAAATTAACGGCTTTGATCTAACCTGTTTGCTACTCTGAATACCTTTCTTCATCAAAACTAAGCGAATATGTTAAGGTTTTGGAGTGCAGACGACACAAAGATATGTGTTTAGATTACCCAGCATTCTAAGGGTCAATGTATACAACCCAGGCAAGTAGGTTACTCACAGCTCATTGTTTTGTTTTTGTTTGAAAGTGAACGATAAATTTGATTTAGATATGGCATTGTCACCGTTTTCAACAGTGTTTCTGTCATTTAGCGGCGGTTAGCACACCTATACACGTTTGTGGTATTTTCCAATTAGCACTGCAAATTAGTCATTTTAACCGAAGACTAGTATCCAACATAAACATAATTGACCAGTGGTCAGACGCATCAAAATGGTTATCCATAACTTGACCTTTGAATTTGTAGGGAAAACTCTGACAAACAATTTCGAGTTAACACACGTATAACATATATACAATAATGCCCTTAGTGTATATATGTTATACCTGGGTTAAAATAAAGTTCTGCTCTGTTTTGTTCAGTTGACAGATAAATTGATTACTGGTGAGAATAGGAACATTATGGTACATTGAATTCATTTGATATCGAAATTAATATGAGCCACAAAGGCAAAAGGAGGAGTTTCATAAGTTGAAAATATGAACTGTATGTCGAGGTAAGAAAAAATGACTGTGACAAAAGAAAAAACAGGTTCGTGGACACAACTGGTTTTACAAAATCGGTGTCTGTATGTCCCTTCGGTAAAGACTTTGAACCTCATTTCATAAGAGGGAACGTGAACAATGTCTAGATAAAGTCTTTGAAATTCACACAGTTTAGATAAATACCAGTTACTTCCCTTTAATAAATAACTAAAGCATCTCAATGCATAGTGCATCTTAGTTTGGCCTTTTTTATATTCAGATCAATTAAACATCACCTTGTTATGAGTTAAGACCTTGTTCCCGTTTATAATACAGACAGCATAAAACCATCAGATATGTAAATCAACACCTATGTTTGTTAAAACTACAAATTATCTACGAAAAGTAACTCTAATATACACGCAAATAAGTGTGTCCCGAGTAAGCTCCCTTAGTGTATTTCACAGCCAACCGGTTTCACACCATTTGGTCCCTTGTGCCAACTCTCTAGCTCGGAGAGTACAAACAGTAGATTTCTTTAAAGGAGGGGTCACTCTTACTTCCGACACGCCTGGAACTGATTACTCTTATTGAAACCATTGAAAAGGCGAATGTTCCTAATAATGGTTACTTTCAAATTGCAAAATGTTTCAATTGCGGTACACCATTAATACAAAGAGAGTATTGTATACGATAACATTTTAGACGCAGCATCATTTCCGATTACCATTCATGCGCACCGATAAGATTTATTGAGTGTGAGCTGTGTCGCAAAAGCGGACATTTGTTATCTAAAACCCAAAATGTATAAAACAAACCACGCATTTATATGCATGCAAATGGTGTCCTCAAATACGTAGTCAATTTGAAAAAAAACCCCACTATTTCATGCAAGTGGGCTCTCAAACCTAAGAATGATTGGTAATTTCTTAAAAACAGATTTTAGTGTCGTCTGCTTTCTTAAACATTAAATAACTGCTTATTTTTGTTGGGGGAAGAAGCTAAGAGTAACAAGCAGGTTAGATTACAGATCAGTCGACAATTTACTTGGCGGCAGACCTGGATATTACCTGTTTGCTTAAGCATGAAGTTGGTTCATGCACTATAAGGGTTAATAGAAATGTTGCTGTGTTCCATGATAACAAAGGGGCATAACCATCATAATGGTTCCGCGACATTTCGGCCGAATAATTGCGCACAAAGTTTGTGGAGGGGTTTGAATGTTTTTCGGACAACACTATAATCTCTCTTACCCATTACCAAACAATAACGAAATTTGACCAGGATGTTGCGGACGGATCTGGATAACATTATTGGAAAAGGAGAAATTGCCCTTAACAAACAATTCCTCCTTTCCCACAATGTTTTCTGCCCTATTTTTTTTAGAAGATCATTTTTCGATTTCATCACATTTTAAAAAAGTCATTTGCAACCTTTTTCTATTATGGACAGTCGATAATTTTACAATTAGAAAAGGGTTAAGCCATACCAAATGGTCTTGTTGTTGGCCTAAAGGCTCAGAGTCTCGTTCTCCGAGGTTTTACCACCATACACGACCAATGTGTTATTTTTTAATGTCCTTTATCAAACTCATATTCTATTGCCTCACATCTGCTTTTCAAAACCTTAAGGGAAACGCTAACATTTCGGTGGTATTGGTACAATATTCATGCAAGTACAATATAAGACATATAAGAAACTAACTCCTTCATCTATGAGTCTGCAAAGAGCTCTATAGCTGCAAATATATTGACCAAATTATGACGAAGGTATTTATCCACATTATATAATTTAGGACACATGTTACAGTGTACAGTTCTTCAAATAGCTCTATTGCTGTAAATGTGTTGGCCGAATTATGATGATGATACTAATTAACCCACGTAATCTAACTTATAACAGATGTTACAGTGTACAGTTCTTTATGGTAAGCTATTTAAGGACCATATTTCTATAATTAGAATGAGCAAGGTTTGTTGAAATGACAGACCATTTGATAAACACGTAATCTGGTACAGATGTAAACACATTTGACATATAACTTAAGTTCATGTTTCCCCTCTAGCAGTGATATTACTTAAATACGTTGTTCTTTTTTTTTTTTTAAATATGGTTTTTACATCACATCAACATTAGTTCAGTTATGTAGCGATGCCCGACTATTCATGATGGAGGAAGACCCCATACTCAACTGCCCATAAGGGCTGGTCAAGGCGGGTAGAACCATCGGCATTCCGTAAGTCAGTCGGGTGACTGCCTCTCATGAAAATCCATATCCCTCTCAGGATTTGAACCCACGCGGAAATACGTTGTTCTAACTTGTTCATAGAGGGAGTACATTTGAAAGTCAAAAAAGAACGTCGTTGAAACATTGTAGTGTTTGTATTCTTGTTTGATATACAGATAAAAGTAACTATTGAGCACCTAGTTGTTTCAGGTAAAGTCAATGTATTTAAGTATGAACAGCTTATATCCGATACATGTAGATCTCAAAAACGATGTCAAACGTTTGGTTTTAGATACATGTAAATGTGTATTATTTGTCTACTCACTTTAAAGAATAAAAAACGATATACTTTTGCCGTGTAAGTAGCAGGTATCAAAAGTACTATGTGTGGGTCACATTTAACAAATTCTCACCCATTCGATGCAACGGGGACAACCAACGGTCTTCTGGAGAATTCACAGCTAGAAAAAAAAATCCGCTTCAAAAAGGGCAGAAATTTTAATTAGATCCCTGTAAGGCAGAGTGAATATTGTCGGCGCGAGTACTGGTTTAGTATCCAGGAAGCAGTCGTTTAGAGTGAATTCAATAAGCTTTAACCTGCGTCACAATCAATGATAAGAACAATTTAAAACTAAATTTGGAATGGTCCCAAATTTAAAAATCCAAACGCGGAGGACGAAACACTATAGAAATTGGAAATTTTTACCAAGATTAGAACTTTCAATTTGAACTTGGGTAGCAAGCTGGAATATGGGTTTAATATGGGTTTTACAATGTTCCCAACTGTATTTAGGCCTTTACCCGTTACCAAACAATAACGACATTTGGCCAGTTTGTTGCAGACGACTCCGGAAAGCATTGTGGGAAAAGGAGAGATTGCTCTTAACGAGCAATTTCCCCTTTGCCCACAATGTTTTCAGCCCTATCACAGAAGTTTATTTTTCAATTTCATCACATTTTGAAATGTCGTCTGCAAACTCTTTCATTCAATTTGGGACAGTCCAAAGATTGGCGTTTGGTAAAGGGTTAACGCGGCGGACAGTGTTCTGTGCATGATGCTAGCATTCCCTTATCTAAATGCACATAGGTCTCTCTTTAGTACCATTTTTATCCCCTTATCGTTGGTGCTCATTGTCGAGAAGATTCTTACGGGTACCCTCAATGTAGGATTCAATGAAAATCTGCATTACGATCATACGGATTCCCCGTTATATCTAACTCGGCCTGGTGAAGACGTTGTCTTGATGTCGAAGAGGAAGAAATGCATCAACTGTGAGTGACGTCTCCTTCGTTTAACAATGCCCATTCTTTATTTTTAACCCTTTACCAAACAACAATGACATTTGAAGGGGTTTCTTTTGCAGACTCCTCTGGAAAACATTGTGGGAAAAGGAAAAAAGGAAAATCTTTTCCCACAATGTTTTCTGCCGTATCAGAAGATTGTTTTTCAATTTCATCACATTTTGACATGTCGTCTGCAAAGCCTTTCAATTTGAGACCGTCAAAAATATGCTGTTTGGTAAAGGGTTAAGAAAATGAAAACTGCGACAGTATCATACTCATTTATTATTCATATCAGTATATACCTCACGGAAAAACATTTTGAAGAACCCTTATGTCTAAAGATTGGTGTGATTGCAAAACTTATTTACTTTTATGTCCATATTTAGGGCAAATCATAATTGCATAAGATGAAATTTCCTTTCTTTTTCATCCAAGTAGAATCGGTCATGAATGTATTATTGCATAATAATTTGAGGAAGGTCTCGCACCACAAACTGAAGAACAAACATGTATTTAAGTTTCTTTAGAACGTAACCAGTATGACAAGAGAAACATTACTTACTGCTACTTATAGGGTCTATAATTAACCTAATTGAAATTTATGATAGAGAGTAAGACCCCAGTAGGAAAAGTGGTCTAAAAAGTGACCATAACATGAAGGATTTTGTTGTTAACAGGATGCCGCATGCATAGAGCAATAAACATGCAATGAGCAACAAGAGAAATTAACTGTTCAGAGTTATGGTTTCTAAAAGCTTTCTGAATCTATTTTATGAGATCATTGTTGCTGGGAAATACATACATTCACACGAGCTTAGACAGACAGACAGACAGACAGACAGACAGACAGACAGACAGACAGACAGACAGACAGACAGACAGACAGACAGACAGACAGACAGACAGACAGACAGACAGACAGACAGACAGACAGAGACAGACACAGCCAGACAGACAGACAGACAGACAGACAGACAGACAGAGACAGACAGACAGACAGACAGACAGACAGACAGACAGACATGCACACCGATTTACGATTGTCAGACAGGCACATGGATTTACAGATATTAAGGAAGACATACTGGTACAGAGGCTCGTGGACAAACAAACAGAAAAATGAATTCATAAAATAGACAGCCGGATGCACACATTCAGACATAAAGGCGCCACCTTGGATACAAACAAACACTCGGACTCACAGACATACAGACAGACACACAATTACTTTAAAAATACAGAGAGATACCAGGTTCACAGACATACAAACAAACACTCGGATTCACAGACATACAGACAGACACACAATTACTTTAAAAATACAGACAGACACCAGGTTCACAGACATACAAACAAACACTCGGATTCATAAACATACAGACAGACACACAAGTACTTTAGAAATACAGACATACACCAGGTTCACAAACATACAAACAAACACTCGGATTCATAAACATACAGACAGACACACAAGTACGTTAGAAATACAGACATACACCAGGTTCACAAACATACAAACAAACACTCGGATTCATAAACATACAGACAGACACACAAGTACTTTAGAAATACAGACATACACCAGGTTCACAAACATACAAACAAACACTCGGATTCATAAACATACAGACAGACACACAAGTACTTTAAAAATACAGACATACACCAGGTTCACAAACATACAAACAAACACTCGGATTCATAAACATACAGATATACACATGAATTCGCAGCTATACAGAGAGGTAGACGGATGCACAGATGTATAGAGACCAAAGCAAAGGGCACAATCTCAGAAGTAACATCAAACACATTTACCGAAAATGTTCAACCTAAGGACAAACATGATAAAGAGATTATACGAGTATCTAAAGACATGCAGCATACATCTTCTTTCAAGCTGTATCTCACGCAGACAGACTAACAGACATTTTGTTGGTTATAAATCACTGAAGTGTGCATCTTATCACGTGATAGGATACAGCATGATTTATGAGGGAAACCCAGTCCATGCTTGACGCTATGATGTCATTGCAAACCCAACGGCTTTACAAAGTTTCCGCGTTCATGAGCGTCAAATTCTTTTATGCACGCATTCGGAGGAATGTTTAACCCTTTACCAAACGACAATTTATCGACTGTCCCAAATTGAAAGAGTCTGCGGACGACATTTCAAAATGTGATGAAATTGAAAAACAATTTCCTGATAGGCAGAAAACATTACCGACAATGTTTTCCAGAGTCGTCTGCAACAAACTTGTCAAATGTCGCTATTGTTTGGTATTGGGTTAAACGCCAAGTGTAGATCGCCTCTACGGCGTCGGAGATTCACAGACACTCTCAACCTTGGCTATTAAAGCGACTATCTCACAGATTGAGATTTTCATCTTTTTTTTTCTTTTTCTTGTTTTCAAAAAAAATGGAATCTAAGAATAAATGGCATCACACATCTGTCAAATTGCAGAAAACTATTTTATTGATACACTTCTCATCTAATTTCATAACCTTGTTTTGGAGGTATAGAACATTTATGTTAAAGATTTAGTAAACAGCTTTTCAAAACTATTCATTTGGTAGGCAGTGCATGCTCATTTGCTTCTATCCTGCGACATAAATGAAATGGATAATAATGTCGTAGACCCAGATTATGAAATGGGTCAATATTGTTATCATATGAAACTAACGAGGTGCGTCCAAAGGCAATCCGTTACTACTTATAAACCAAGTTTTTCATTCAAAGCACTGAAGACCCTTATTCTCGTTCCACATTTATCCAACGAAAAAAACAGGTTTCACGCATTTTTGAAATGTAATTATTGAAAATGACCCTGTTGGAGCAAGTGTCGGTGAACCACGACGCGACTCGCATACCAGCAAAGTCATTGGATATTCAATGACTATATGGTGAAGGTAAAGGTTATTTTATTATAGTGTCATCCCTATTGAAAGGGCCAGACAGTTTGGCTTATGAGACACTTTTCACTGATTATACCAAATACATCCAAACTTCTATCACTATACCAGACGCCAGTCGGATATAAGTCGCCCGGTAACCATTAAATTTAACAAGCTCGCGGCTCATGATTCAGCCAATTCAGAACAAGTCCCACGAGAAACATTCTCCGGACAAACGCCGTCCCGAGGCGGACGGCTTTACAACTAGGACACGGTGACGGATATGTTTCTGGAATGTGCCACATTTAGGAATAGCATGCAGGACTTGAAAGGACGAAGTCCTTCTCAGTATGGGTCCGAATCAAGATTGTTAAATATTTGGATTGTTGAGATCTCGCGGCTGCTTTACGGAATGCTGCCGATTCTTACCACTTCGACAAACATTTGGGTTTGACTGCATCGGAAAGCGTCTGCCATACTATAACTGAAAAACAGTTATTGTGATGTAAATTTCTAAACGAACAAACAAACACAGTATGAAAAATGCATCCGTATAGCAAAGCTAAGACCCATTTCTGATGGAACCGTCCGAAATTCCTCTCCGCTTGTTTATTATTCAACATTTCGTCGAGGGCAGACGACCTTCAAAACCTTGAGGTCGGCGACAAATGCGATATCATAACCTGTATATATTGGAACAAAGATTTATCAAACGATCGTAACAGAAAGATAATTTGTCCATAATCAAAAATTTCTCCTATTAACTGTACCAAATTGAAATAGTTTGCAGATGACATTTCAAAATGTGATAAAATTGAAAAGTAATCTTCTGATAGGGCAGAAAACTTTGTGGGAAAAGGTGAAACTGCTCGTTAAGAGCATTTTCTCCTTTTTCCACGATGTTTTCCAAACTCGTCTGCACATACTGGTCAAATGTCGTTTTTGCTTTGTAATGGGTTAAGAAAGCTTGTTTGCTTGAGCACTCATTTAACCGTATGTAGACATGAAGGAATTTTGTGAGACGTATGTTGATAACGTCATTCTTATGTCTGTCAGGATTACAAAGGACATATGCAAAATTAATTTATCAATTGTTTTTAATGAAAATGTAACACAACATTGACGTCATACAAATAACGTTCTGCATGAAATCTATATATTACATTGTCAACTTGAATGCACCCATTGGCGAAGATTTGTCATGACAATGCCAAGTCATGATTTGTTTTTCTCGAATTATTTAAGACCCTTCCAGCTTCAAATACATTAACCGGTATTTTGCCCAGCATAAGAAGTATATCAGATAGTTTATGTCAGTTTGAAGTTCACTTTGTGTTATTAATTTCTTCTGTTTTGACTGACAGACGGAATCAACATTACATTCTGTATAAACGTTATGTGAATCGGTACAGCAGCATTCTTTTGGTTTAAGCCTGCAACAATCTTCAGTCAATTTTGTTTTAACCTTTTCCCAAACAATAACGACATTTGACTACTTTGTTTCAGACGACTTTAGAAAACATTGTGGGAAAAGAAGAAATTGCTCGTAACGAGCAATTTCTCCTTTTCCCACAAGGTTTTCTGCTCTATCTGAAGAATATTTGTCAATTCCATCATATTTTGAAATGTCGTCTGCAAACTCTTTCAATTTGGGACAGTCCAACATGTGTTGTTTGGGAAAGGGCCAAACGACCATTATGAAATAGTACATAGTAAATCATTTAGTCTAAGACTATCACAGTACAGGCGTGCGTCAGGCAGACACTTCAAACTGGACTTTTCTAAATGCCTAGCGTCATTATTACGCTGTTAGTTTTCGTTTTTATACACAAAAGATCACTTATAAAGGTATAGTTTCAAGTACGATAAAAAGATGTCGCGTGGCTCATACATCGAAAATTGTTCAGATCTCAGTCGATGCTGGTAGCATGGTGTGCTCCCGTTACTGAAGAGCGAAGATACCATTCTCCAATTCTCTTGGTTGACGGCAATGGTACAATGGTAGAGCGTCGGTCTCTGGTACCGAGAATACCAGGTTATTGTTTTACTTACCGACGTAGGGAAAATATTAAGTCTAAACCAATAAGCATGGCTAGATTTCGTTATGAGACTCTCTATTGGAAGCGTCTTGGAGAGAAGTTTCAAATAATGCGTTTCATTGCAACATTGCTGAGCCCAATATCAAAATAAAAGGAATTGCGATTTCAAACTTACGCAATTCTTTAGCAAACAATGTTAAGTGAAATGATACCTTGGTTCGATTCCTGATAATGGTGAAGATTCAAGGACTAATCAACACATCGGCGTGAGTACTTGTTATGTAGCCAGGAAGCAGTCTACGAGAGTGAGTTTGATAAGCTTTACGCTTCTGTCACAATGTAAAGTTAGCATCAGGACATTATATCAAACAATCTGGGTCCTATTCTGTATGATGACGAACTGACCCTACTAAAAAGAAAAGGAAGAAACAACTATTGACGCAGCGTATATCTCGAAATATATGCAATGACTTTCACAAATGGATGAAATCTTTATTTCAAGAAAAGGCTGGAAACATTTGCGATTTCATTAGAGGGTATATTTCGAAGATTGTCTGTAATGTGTAAAGATAAATTATTTTAAAACAAAGAATCGTTCGTAAAATAAGCCCCCTTTGTCAGACAGGTAATGAACGACCAATGAAGTTATCTCCCTTTAACAGATTTAATCAATTCACCGTCATGGTCAATGTTTGCCGGAGCATCGTTTTCGCTACGCTCCCACATTTAGATATGGTGTGAGATGAACAATAACGCTGCAATGGAGATTGTATCTTAATAAAAGAAACACCAACGTGGAAAGCAATTGGATATTTCCTTTATAAAGATACTTTCGTTTCCGCAGTGATTCCTTCTGTTGTATTATTGATTGTGTAATAAGAAGTGTCGATGTTCACCCTGTTCACACGTTGTTTTAAATATAACACTATGCTGTATAAGTGTACAAATTCAAAACTCATCTAATTACTCTGCCTTAGGAAGGAGTTCTTTCTGCGAAGATCTTTCCACGTGTCTACAAAAAGCTTATTCTGATTAACAGACCATGGAATTGCATGGGGGTCGCTTGAACAAACTTCATGCTTATGCAAACAGGTAAGATCAAGTCCAGCCGCCAAGTCGATTCGCGGCTGTAGATTGGCAGCTGGCCTTGATCTTTTCCGTTTGCATAAGAATAAAGTATTTATATACACTGTAAACAGGTAATCATTTCCCTCTCTAATTATTGACCGCAATTGGACTTTTTTTTTTAAAATTTCAGCTGCATGGCAGCCCATTTATTTCCAAAAACGGTAAATAACATAGATTTTTTATTACACAATGTCACTTCAACACAAAAAATATATACACATGTCCTGAGCCATTGTCTATTCAACATTTATGAGTAAAGCTGGAACAGTTCCCCTAAATAAAAACTTAATTGCTAAGACTAATGAAGAGTATAGACATGAATTAGACATACTTATTTTGTTGCGGTCCTATACTGAGGCACACATTATGAGGCTCCCTATTAATATATTGTTCAAGGAAATGGTCATATCCATGTATTGTAAAAGACATTGTATACCCATTTTTACCAACAAATTCAAGTATGTACTGGTCACTAGACTCAACCTATAAAGGTGTTGTAGCTACCATTGGGCTAACCCAAAACGTAGGTACATAATTTTTACTGTCTTTGGATTATAGTCTTTTTGTTTTTATTATCAACTTATTCAAAATTCTAAAGACGTGTAATCAAAAGATGTTCTCAGTAAACTTTTCCAAAGACCTCAGGCCCTACCTCAAAACAAGTGTCTGTGTTGTATTTTTCAAGAGAACTTATACCCAGATTAAACGTTTATATGAACTTTGCTATCAGTTGTATAAAGTTTGCTAATGTTATCAAAATATCAAATGATTATTATCCAAAGGCCATATCTAAATCATCTTTTGTCTAACGACACTATTTTGAGGATAGAGCTTATAGTTTCAAAGTATATCTCAATCTTCTATCTTCTATCTAAAAATTAAAAAGGCAAGCTGCGAGAAAATGTCTTTCTTTGTGAGTGCACCAATTTGTCATATTCATATAAAATATCAACATAGAACACTATTAATAAAAGCATCATAAAGAAAGAAAACTGTAATGTATGATTGCACACTCATAGTAGTAGAGTTTACTTTCAAAAGGGTCTATAATCAACTAAGCAAAAACATCTACAGGTAAGAAACTGTTCAACATACAAAAACAGATAAAAGAAAAAAAATCTACAGCAAAATCTAAAGAAATAAGGCAAAAAACCATGGGCCAAAAATGTATTCCTTTTTTAATTGACCAATTCATGTGGCTGTGTCTTGAGGGGTCGTTTGCGATGAAAAAAAAAACAAAACCCATAGCTATGAAAAGCTATGAATTGCTAGAAAATAATAAGAGTGAAAAATGCAGTGGAAGTCAGTTGTAATGAGATTTTTATACTTTTCCCATCGAGCTTCAAATTTAGGCACGTTTACGTTTTTCTTTGCCAGAAATCTTTCTACATGATATCTTGATTTTACTATTTTGGTGAACGCCTGAACAGGTGGCATTTGATCTCTCATTTTACAAGAAAACAAGAAGGGTTGGGCTTGCAGTAGTGTTATATCATGACTGAGTCTAACTTATTGCTTCCGAATAAGATCTCACAAGTGGTCCAATCTGAAAAATTTAAATTACATCTATTCCTGATATAGTTTGACAAAGCCACCCAAAATTGTGTGATTATGTCACAGGACCAAAATGAATGTAGGATAGTCTCTGGAGCACTTTTGCAGAATGAGCAAGTATCTTCTTCTGATAATCTCATCTTTTTAAGTAAATAGTTTGTGCCAAGTATTCTATGATTTATTCTAAATTGAAACAGCAATTGGTCTTTGCTGGTGATGTACTGTATGTAATCTGTTAGGCATATTTCATTTTATCCAGAATAAAATATCTTTCCCTTATTCCTACAATTGTAGCAAAGCTTAATTTATTGTTACATTCTTTGTCAACCATGAGCTGTATATGCTTCAGTTGAAATAAAATGTTCTTCTTCTTATCTATCTACAACATGACATAGCAATTGACCGCTACATGTGCAATCAATTAAACGCTCACCTACGGTTTGACGTCTGACTAAGACATGTACAAATTAACATAACACATTGAATTAACGAATAGTAAATTACCATTAGTATTGCGCAATATCCCGTTCGGACATACGCAATGACCTTTGGTTTGACCTTTTTGCCGGTGTTACACCCTGTTGAACCTATTTCTAAATAGGTCGTAAATCAAACAATGCAGATGTGAAGTTTACAGTACTGTACTTAACCCTTAAAGTGCTGGAACCGACGTTGTGCCTACACAAACAGATCACAGGCCAACCGTAAATTGGCGACTGGCCTGTTATCTTACCTGTTTGCTACTCTGAGTATCTTTCTTCATCAAATTTAACCAGATATTTAAGGTTTTGAAAAGCAGACGACGCAAAAAAATATTTTTAAGAAACTTATCCAGCATTCAAGGGTTAACAGTATTGATGGGTACAAAACAAGCGCCCTTTAACAATCCCTTTAAAACATTGTCTGTATTTTTGTGAGAAAATTCCTTTATGAATCTATGCCATTCTAAATAATACTTTGTAACAAACGACTATTATCCTTGTCGTTCTGTATTTGTAGACGTCTTGTTATATGTTAATATAATCAGAAATGATGCTCTGATAGACCGAACTTTGGAAAAAATAATGCAGATTAACCATTATATTCTGGTAAAATATTCTTTTCTTTCTACTCTAACGTAGAAAAAACACATAATTCGCCATTTTGAAACCAATTCTTTCTTCGGATTATCTCAGTCTTTCTCAGCATAAACATGTCGTCGGATAACACCGGAACCACCCGATGCATACCAAACACAAACGAATACATATGGCATGTTTATGTTCGGAAGAAAGCCCGCACTGTATACTGAATACGTCAAATTGTCCATAACGTCATAAACGTCAATGTTGTTCGTACACTGTGTTGTTCGTCCATATAATTTTTTGTCCTTAGTGGTGTGAGTGAGATATTTCCATTATTCATACAGTACATCAGACGTCAGAGTGTGTAATATTTAATGTGGAAACACAAACGTCGAATCTCCGACGTTAAAAATGAAGGAGTTACGACGTTTGTGCGTCCATAACGCTACCATGACCGGTACGCAGCGAATGACCTTAACGTAAAACGCCCGCGGCATGTTGACCATTGAACAAATATAAATAAATCTTGACGTAATGAAGAACAGCGACGAATAGCGTTTAGTCATGTTCGTTATAGGGGTATTTGTTTTGTCCAATATTCTTTGGGTTTGCTTTTTATTACAATTTACGACAGGTTTATTTTCACGGAAGACTACATACCTGTCAAAGCTCTTTGTTCAAGAAATCGGTGTTTTTTTCGCACGATTTCAATTCCGAATGGGTTAATTGATGTCCTGATTTTCGTTTACTGTAATTCCCTTTTTAACCATTTCAAGGAAAAGTGCCGGAACATATTTGGCATGTACGGACAAGTGCAGAACAATGTTTTGGCAAGTAAATCAAAATCCGATTCGCCCGTCCCTGCACCTACGCAAAGGAAAAGAGTTGTGATTTTTGTGAAAACATGAAAAAAGAAAAAAAAAGTTCTTGACCACATACAATTGTTCCGTGAATGGTGTATACTATTTTGTCGAGATTGTGTTGCCAAGTTATAGTAAAAGTGACTCCTAAGCAACGATTGATCTGATATTTATATTAACTGTACGATTTGTTGACACATTCGCAATTCATCACAAAAGGATTTAAGTTTGTTACAAGGCATTAAATGAGGATGTAGTGGCCATCACCAGTGAATATTCTACAACAGTACTAATAAATGTTCACTTATACATTCTGACAATCGAAAGTAGAATATGATACACGCAATATGTTTCGTTCCATCAAATCATCGTCTTGAGGTGCATGTGATATTCATATAAAGTATGAATTACTATTGTTTATCCTGAATCTATGTATAAAGGGGTATTTCCCCAAACATACATCATATTACATAATGATTGCATGTGGAAGACAGGCGTTTAACCCTTAAAGTGCTGGAACCGACTTCATGCGTATGCAACAGGTAAGATCCAGGCCAGCCACTAAGTCAATTTGCGACTGGTCTGTGATCAAACCTGATCAAATCTGAGTATCTTTCCTCATCAAAAGTAAGCCGGTGTTTAAGGTTTTGGAAAGCAGGCGACACAAAAATCATTTATTAGAAAATTACCTAGCCTTCTAAGGATAACAATGTGCTTCAGATAAAGAAGTCTACAGGGGCTCGGGACATTCATATCACGTACTTATTACTTAATTGTTTATTCAAGTAGAACTTGAAAGGAGACAAAACATTGTCCCAAATCAATGTATAGAGGGGGGATTTGTGGGTGTTCCTCCAAGCATGCAATCCATTATATTATTATTGATGCAAGTGGAAGACAGCTGTTAAACACATTCGGAACACCGCGGTCATATCTTAAAATTACCTCGGAGGTAATGTGGAACCATTTTTAAAGTAGTCCGGCAACATGGTGACGACGAAGGGCAAGTTCGTTTGCAATAGTATCTTATCGGCAAAATCCGACACAAGCCGGGAATTACCGATTAGGTACGATTGAGAAAGTGTGAAATACAGATGAATTGATTTGATAATAATTGATAAAAAAACGTTATTTTGTGATATTTAACCAATTTGTGCGTATTTACATAAATATTTAGTCGATGAGTTTGTTGTAATCCGGCAGTAAAAGCAAAATTTCCCAAGGATTTCTGGTGTATACATGTCCCGCGTTCAATAAGGAAAAACGTTTTCGGCGAACAATTTGTCTCACGGAAATCTCTATTGAACGGACAGATCTTTTCGCAAACGTTCGGTTATAATGGAGATAAATCAAATCTGATAAAGGGCAATCACCGTGAGAAAGTTGGACATTGGTTACGAATATGTATGTGTGCGAACATGGTCAGGATATTGTCAAAATATTCCTTTTGTGGATAGATGGCAAGTTATGCCTCATATTTCTCATAATGTTATTTAAGATTAAAACAACCGTAAAAAGTTATTTTCAATTTTATTAGGAACCAACCTTTATTCATTAAAAAAGCAATGAAAACATTTTAACGAGGAGTGAAAGAATCCAAAGTCAACCATTTTTGTTTGCCTGTTTGTAATTTGCGAGTCAAACTCCACTTCCGTTTGCGAGATTCGTGAGCGCTCACGGAGATAATGTTGTAAAATCTTACGGATTTACGGTAATTCGCAAACAATTTGCCAACGTTTTCCTTATTGAACGCAAGGATGAACTACCTACGGGGTATATCTACCGGTTTGTGCCGGGTATTGTCGAGTTGAAACGATTGATGTTTAACAATGTGCTGTGCATCTAGAAGTCTAGAGGAACATGCCACCAAACTGCGGACGGCTTTCGTAATCATTGCGAGTCCAATTTGAAATAAGACATTAAGGTATTTTACTACGAAGCCTTTATTTAGAGGATCCCGGACCAGTCACTAATTATGTTATTGTAAGTTGAAGATCTCCAGATTATGCTTTTGAAATTCAAAACTTGAAAAGCCAAACCATAAAACAAAATATGAAAAGATAAATACGTTTCCAGTTTCCTTATGACATTCATAAAGAGGTGCCTGGGGCATTTGACAAACAAACAACATGTACTGTCTAAATCTGTCAATCAAAGTTGATCGTCTTAACCCTCAGAATGGTGTGTAATCTTTTAGATCCAAGCCAGGTTCCAAGAAAATCAGACGACACAAAGATATATTTCTAGAAAATTACCCAGCACTCTAAAAGTTAAACCATGCAATATACTACCAAATTCACCCTTGCATTCCTGTACAGATAGAACCACTAGCAAGTTATGAGTGTCTATATTAATGAGGAGCCATTAATTTCCAATCAAAGCAGTCGATGTATTGAATTGATTGACATTCGATACAGTTCACTGTCGTTAACATGTCACCTTGTGACCCGGTGCTCTAGATAGAATAGCACTGATCGTAAAAATCGCCTTAATGAGCGGAACAGGAAAGAACTCCATGTGTTCGTTCACATGAGACTGACAATTAAACCAATCAAAGATAATGGATTTGATGACTTTCCTTGTGATGTCAACAGATCAATGCTTAAAAAAGAATTTACAACTCGCCAAGAGCAGTTCTCCTTTAAAATCTATTTTCAGACATTCTGGGAATCAATCAATTTCAGGGTATTGATTGAATAGCCTTTGCAGTTAGTAACAGATGGCACTGACCTTACACCATTCCACTTGTCTGGGTAAGTTTTATTGGAAGATACCTAAACAAAATATCCAAGTTACAAACGGAACCAACCATTAACACCTTAATCATCGATCACCATTTGGAAATCATTGTGTCAAAATATAAATTTGCTCAACATTGCTCATACTGAGCAAATTCATATTTTATCACAATGGTTTCGAATCTAGTCATGCTTCAAAGTTGTTCGAAAAGTCGTCATTACTTGAGAACGGGTTGATTGAATGCGCGTAATATGAACCGCATACGTCCTTCTTAAATTAATGACGAGATCAATGCAAATCAATAAGGTGTCATGCTCAACCTAACATCATTCGGGACATTTCCTGCGACACTGCCCAAGACAATACTCCAGATGTATCTATATTAATTAGGCAAATTAGGCAAATCAGGAGAGGGTTGGCATGCGAAAACCAAGCTTTATGAATTAAGGCTTCGAGTTGACTGTGTCGTCAAAAACGAGGGGGGAAATATTCATATGACGAGTTAATCACGGTGTAATACTTTGTTCTACGAAATCAAATATTCTATCAAACTATTCGATTTGTCCATGGTAAAAAAAAGGTTGTAATTAATTGTCACGGCGGTCGAATCTGGGAGTCATTTCTGGTTGAGTTTTCCCGATTTCGTAAGCAAGTTATAATGATGCGGTAGACCCGAACTGTGCAGTACCGTTCAACACAATCTAAATTTGAAAGCAACTTCAAGTAAATTTGCCATGTTTTTTGTGGTGTTGCAGCGGTAATATCATTCGAATTTATGTTAGCTTTTACAACGTTCTTCCTGACACCGAGTGATAGATTATAATCAATAGTTAAGAGATTGACATTTACGTATGATTGTTCGTTGAGAATGAATAATACACATCCTTCATGTTGTCCTTAACCCATTACCAAACAATAACGACAATTGACCAAAGTGTTGCAGACAACTCTAGAAAACATTGTGGAAAAGGGGAAATTGCTCGTAACGAGCAATTTCTCCGTTTCCTACAATGTTTTCTGTCCTATCAGAAGATTATTTTTCATCACAGTTTGAAATGTCGTCTGCAAACTCTTTCAACTTGGGAAAAGGAGAAATTGTTCAGATTTCGTTTAAAGCAATTTCTGCTTTTCCCACCATGTTTTCCAAAGTTGTCTGTAACAAACTGGTCAAATGTCGTTATTGTTCGGTAATGGGTTAACCGTTTTTTTTTTATCTCTATTTATCCGGACCATGCGTTTATTCTACGGATCATCAAATGACCCACATTTGGACGTAACTGTATTTCGTCGATGGACTTATTCCGTTGTTTAGATTTCCTGGCTGTGCCTAGTCAAAAGGGGACAAGAGAACCTATTTGTTCGGATTCTTACATATGTTCCCTTTAAGCGCGAACATATCGGTTTTTGATCCATTACCAAACAATAACGATATCTAATCACTTTGTTTCAGACGACTTTGGAAAACATTGATTGGCAATTTCTCCATTTCCCACAATGTCTTCTGCCCTATCAGAAGATTGTTTTCCAATTTCCTCACATTTTGAAATGTCGTCTGCGACATTTCAATTTGGGATAGTCGGAAGATTGGCGTTTGGGAAAGGGGTAAATTTAAGATCATGTGAAGGGTTGTAAATACATTGTCAAAAGTGCATATCTCTATCGAGTTTAGTTTCAAAAGCTTGGCAATAAATCTATATTACACTGTTATTCAAAACCTCACTATAATGTGTAATAAAGAAAGTGCCAGTTTTCAACATTATCTCATAAAGACATGGTAATGTTGTACCTCAAGAAATATGTGTCATATGTAAGGTATATAAATGATATAGTATAACTCTATATCACACTGTTATACAAAAACAATTTCAATTTGGGATAGTCGAAAGATTGGCCTTTGGGAAATGGGTAAATTTAAGATTATGTGAAGGGTTGTAAATACATTGTCAAAAGTGCATATCTCTATCGAGTATAGTTTCGAAAGCTTGGCAATAAATCTATATTACACTGTTACTCAAAACCTCACTATATAGTGTGTAATATAGACAGTGACAGTTTTCAACATTATCCCATTAAGACATGGTAATGCTGTACTTCAAGAAATATGTATCGTATATTGTGTATATACGCTACAAATGAGGTATCGTTAAAAAGTACAGAATAGATACCAATACCTAATTGCTGGATTAATGCAATTAATTCTGCCATGTATTGAAGGTTTTACGAGGACCTATCAATGTCATTCGCACTGAAATTACAGTATAGTTGTTTAGCTGGGCAGTTTAATCGCCTCCTATGATTAATGGTAGAACTGTCGGCCAGCGGAAAATTCAACATAGGAAAATGTACATTCTTGTTAACCCATTATCAAACAATAACGACATATAACCACTTTGTTGCACACCACTCTGGAAAACATTGGGGGAAAAAGAAAAATTGCTCGTGACGAGCAACTTTTCCTTTTCCCACAATGTTTTCTACCCTATCAAAAGATTATTGTCAAATTTCATCACATTTTGAAATGTCGTCTGCAAGCTCTTTCAATTTGAGGCAGTCGAAAATTTGGCGTTTGGTAAAGGGTTAAGTCTTGAGCCAAAACTGGTATGATGATTTCTGTCTAGGAAAGGTCAACTCTGGTTTGGTTCCTTAGATCAAACGTAACCAATTTTCATCGATTGGGAAACAACAAGTTCAGATCATTTTTAAAGTTTTAATGATAATGCTAGACTCTGCTTCCTTGACACATAGCCATGCATTGATGAAATATCTGAAGGCAGGCAAACCAGCTAATGAGAATCGAACCCACAACCATCGTGTCTTGAGACTGATGGCATACCTCTGTGCATCGCCTCCATTTCTAATGGTAGCTCGAAAGTTCCAATTGCTGTGTTTCTATACATGTTAACACGTCTGGGACAGGGATAAGAAACTCATCCAAGAAGCTTGGTTAACTGAATTAAAGACGAGTTATAGATGAAAATGGCGATAATTAACACTGTAAAACCAATAATACGTCTTAAAAAAGGTGTCGTAAATGATCCGCTTGTCCAATGTACGTTATGGTTATGGTTATGAAGGACGAGACATTGTCTTATAGAATTGTTTGTTCATTGTCTGTTTAAACTTGACAATGGTTTTATGTTTTTCCTTTCCTTTTCTTTCCATCTACTGTTTGCACTTATTTACTGATCGTTTACTTTTATGATAGGTTCGGAATGTTTCATTTCTTTTTTAAGAGTAAATTCACGTTTTCTGAACTAGAAATGAAAATAGCCGTATCTATATGACAGGAAGAGCAGAGACAAACATTCTAGGATGGTTTAATCCTTCACCAAGCGCCAAAGTTTCTACCGTCCCAAATTGAAAGAGTTTGCAGACAACATTTCAAAATGTGCTGAAATTGGAAAGTAATCTTCTGATAGGACAGAAACCATTGTAGGAAAAGGAGAAATTGTTCATTACGAAAAACCTCCCCTTTTTTCACAGTGTTTTCCAGAGTCTTCTGCAACAAAATGGAAACATGTCGTTAATGTTTGGTTATGTGTTAAAGAGCACACGTCATAATATTATTGCATGCATATAAGTATTCTTATCCCATGAAGTTTATTGCATTTTACAGGTGCGTTTGAGTATTTCACAACACTTCTTCCTTGCATTGACACAAATTTCCGGTGCATAGAAGTTAACCCCTTGCTAAACGCCAACTTTTCGACCGTCCCAAATTGAAAGAGTTTGCAGACGATATTTCAAAATGTGATGAAATTAAAAAATAATCTTCTGATTGGACAGAAATGTCTCCTTTGCCCACAATGCTTTTCAGAGTCGTCTGCAACAATCTGGTCTAATGTCGTTATGGTTTGGTAATTGGTAAAACTTGTATCGCCATTGTGTCACTATATCGGCATTTTGTTTTTAAGAAAAAATGTGATTGTTAACGTATTCCGACATTATTTCATTGAGTATTCATGTGCCACCTTATCTAAGTTAGTCTTTAACCCTTTAACAAACAATAACGGCATTTGACCAATTTGTTGAAGACGACTCGGGAAAACATTATGGGAAAAGGAAAAATTGCTCTTAACGAGCAATTTCTCCTTTTCGCATTACGTTTTCTGCCCTATCAGAAGATTGTTTTTCAAGTTTATCACGTTTTGAAATGTTGTCTGCAAACTGTTTAAATTTGGGAGACACGAAAATTTTACGTTTGGTAAAGGGTTAAAGTTCGATGATCTTGTCTTATGATTGGCCTCCGAATAGGGAGCGGGATTCCTCGGTCTCGTAGTCTGATTTCCAAACTTGGACTGACAAATATCGATACACTTTTCTATGAGAGGTAGTAAGAAAATTCGTTATATGTTCCAAGGCACTATACTATATGCTCACGAGTTAGTGCATGGGAACTCTTTAACGCTACATTGGTTTTATATATCCCTTAACAATATTTCAATTCACAAAAAAAGGGAAATACATTTTTCACGTTCTGCAATGGAGCAATGACTACCTCATCTTTCGAAAAAGACTATCGACATTATTTTAAGGAACACAAGTTGTTTTGCAAAGTCACAAAGATTCATCTTCAGTCTATGTTCAGCGAAAATGACATGTTATATTTATTTTGTTTGATACCGAAACGCTTTATTTCTCTTTTGAGAAAGTCATTCGCGGTTCACTGAAAAATATCCAAAGCAAAAATTAAAAGGTCGATTCATCTTTCATTAAAATGTCCAAAGCGTATATAAAATTTGACAATAAAGAATATATAATTTCTTAATTTTTTCTAATCCATCTTTGTTTAGAAAGTTTGTGCGAACTTTATCACGCATTTCATGTCTATCCTCCCACACCGCTGATACAGCATATATTTTAACGCGGAAGACAGTAGACATTTATCGTACAAATACACGGATTCTCCCTAATTTATCAATATATCATAGAGTATCGCTTTACAGCCAATCTATCTTAGCCCTTTACCAAACGCCAAATCTTTTACTGTCCCAAATTGTAAAGTTTGCAGACGACATTTAAAAATGTGATGAAATTGAAGAACAATCGTCTGAAAATGAGAAATTGCTCGTTACGAGCGATTTCTCCTTTTCCCACAATATTTTCCGGAGTCGTCTGCAACAAAACGGTGTAATATCGTTATTGGTTGGTAAAGGGTTAACCGCTGTCAGAGAAATCTGGTCGGTTCGAAATATTGCTAGTTTGTGTTAGACAGTAATATGTAGCCAAAATATTTAATATTTGCACCGCATTAACCCTTACAGTGCTGGAACCGACTTCATGCTTATGCAAAAAGGCTATGTCCAGGCCAGTCGACAAGTAAATTGACGGATGGCCTGAGATCTAGTCTGTTTAATACTCTGCGAATCTGTCCTCATTAAGATTGAGCAGATATTTAGCGTTTTAGAAAGCAGATGACACAAAAATATATTTTTAGAAAAATACCCAGCATTCTAAGGTTTAAAAGATACTCGATGTTTTAACGTTTACATTGCATTTTGTCTATATGATACGGAAAGGAAGAGCTTGACAAACATAACAAACAATCTTTTACTCGTAATTGGGAAAGAATTCATTTTTCGAAAACGATCCCTCTTTTATTTCGTGAGCCTGCACAGATATTATATCAAAATATTTCGTTAAGTACGGAATCTATGTAGAGTCAGAAATTGTTATCTGGTTAAATATTTTTTTTTAATGTTTAGAATAACCAGTTTTCAACTTTGGTTCACAATTATGACTTATCTTCCTGTTGGCACTTTATGCATGAACATACAGCTTGGTTTCAGAACATTGGCACGAACAATAGAACTGGAATTAAATCCGCGGAGCGTTTTAGTTTGGCTGTTTGTGTTTTCGCGAAGATCTGATGCATGTGGGTATTAAAAGTGCTTGTTCACAGGTGGTAAAGGGTTAAGTAATGAGTTTACGACATATTAAACAGTATTTCACTTTTACAGTCTTCATAGATTATATCATCTACCCCCTAGATTCTGTAAGTACAATAATGATGGTCTCCTCAAGACCCCATATAATAGTTGTTTACATTTTCGATCGGAGTGATATGGGACTGATCCAAAGAGTTGACGTTTAAATGAATGATATCAGCAAAATTAAAAGTGTTTCGTGGTTTATCGTGTCAAACTGTCGGGCCAACGCCAGGTTTTTGTAAATGAGTTTTAATTAATTTATGAACAGTATGTTTTTCTTACCTATTCATCAATGAAATTTCGCTTTGTCGCACCTACTGAAAAGTATTTAGAAGCAATTGCGACAAAAGATGAGCTTTCTCGGGGTTTCATTTATTTTACTTTCAGTTTGGAACAATAAATCATGCAATATAAATTGTCCTCCATCGAATCATTTTCTGACCGAAGCATGGGAATCAATTGCGAAGAATGGTCTTTTATCAAAGTATATATAACTTTAATGCCCCCCTCCCCCCATTTTCTGGAGATGTACATATAGTTGAATGTATAAAGATTAATAGATATATAAAAAATTAAGTCAACAAGAACACAAATACACACATAACCATTCTCGTCTTGGGGAGGCAGATCACTCTGGGCATCATATTTGACATTTGCAGGCCCATTTCTAAAGAAATAGACTTGAAAACAACTAACTGTAAGCCTATTGAGGAAGAGAGTTTCCCGGGGACGAGATATATATGCCTTTTCTAGAATTATTCCATACAGGGACCAATTCTGAGACATTTAAAGCTGCGTCGAAACGGATTTATTTTAAATGAAATATCTTCATCTGATGAAATGACAACACATATCTACAAAGTTAGATTGCGTTTGATTATTGATATGCGTTTTTTAACATTTTGAAATGCTATCGTGCATTCGTCTTTTAAATCTAATAAACCGGTTAAACGGTTAATTTCGTATGAAATGGTCTACTTTATTCATTTCTGCGAAAACATTGTTGAAGTAGGCAAGAGAGCCTTCACCAAATTGGATGACACTTGGATCATGTGACACCAGAAAATTGTGTCAGACAGCAATGCCACGATTATTTAAAAACTAATGGTTCAATCAAAGCACTGAAAGGCACACATGTTCGTCTCAGGCTCTTTATGAAAACAGATGTTTTCAGCGTTTTGGAAATAAGAATGGAAAAAATAGAAATGGCCATTTGCTTTGTGACAAGGGTTTTAAGGTTTTAATACTAAAAGAACACAACCTGTGAGATTACGCTTTTAATACAAATGTATGCATTTTAACTGTATGTTCATGCACTTCTACATTGATATAATGGTGCCCTATTCAAGTTCAATTTGGGACGCACTGTATCTTAACTCGATATGATAACATTTACACATGTATAATATAAACTCGGCTGAAATGGTTTTCAAATTAAATCATTTAATTTGGAGACTTGACTAAAGTGAACGATCTCGTTATCCAAGTGTTAATCTAATGACTTATGAAGTGTTTGGTATGTGACTGACATACATGTATATTATCCTCTGAGCTTCTTGAGGTGCCTATACATGTTCTTCGATGTAATTGAGTTACAACAAGTGATCTACACAGGACAAAATTCGAGCAATTTTGCTCTCCATTTAACCCTTTCGCAAACACAAAATTGTTGACTGTCCCAAATTGAAAGACTTTGCAGATGATATTTAAACAGGTGTTGAAATTAAACAACAATCTTGTGATCGGGCAGAAAACATTGTAGGAAAATGAAAAATTGCTCGTTACGAGCAATTTATCCTTTTCTGACAATGATTTCCAGAGTCTTCTGCAACAAACTGGTCAAATGTCGTTTTTGTTTGGTATGGGTTAGTGTAGCGGAAGACCAGGGGCCCGTTTTACTAAACAGTTTACGCTTAAGATTTGCGTAAGTCTAAAACAACAAGTCCTTTTATTTCAATATTTGGCAAAGCAATATTGCAAAGTAACACATCATTGGAATCGTCTCTCCGAGACGCTTCCAATGACATGTCACATTGCAATATTGTACTTTCATTGAAGATACTATCCATGTTAATCAATTATGACTTACGCAAACATTTTCCGTAAGTTGTTTAGTAAAACGGGCCCCTGTATTATACAACCTTGCATAATGAGCCAGTTTATAAAACACGCTTTAGACAATATCCATATATACGAAACAAAATGATCTATCTAAACTCTTTCAATGAAGTTTCCATTTGGGTCTTTTAACATTGTTTTATATTCGACATTAATAGTGATTAATTACTGATTTAATCATTGACTTCTCATCCGGGCTGCTAGGTGCGATGTGTCAAGTGATTCGGAGCAATGACGTAAATAAGATGTCGAAATATGTTTCAAAAGTTTTAATTTGCATATCTAATTGTTTCACTTCATTGCCATAAAAAATGGCGCTCGTTTAGCAAAGTGTGCTTGAACAGGCTTAGGCCATAGATTGTTAACCCTTTCCCAAACAACAAATTTAGGACTGTCCCAAATTGAAAGACTTTGCAGACGACATTTCAAAATGTGATGAAATTGAACAATATTCTTCAAATAGAGCAGAAGACCTTGGGAGAAAAGGAAAAATTGCTCGGTACGAGCAATTTCTCCTTTTCCCACAATGTTTTCCAAAGTCGTCTGCAACAAAGTGGTCAAATGGCGTTATTGTTTGGGAAAGGGTTAAACTATAGACAACCAGAATCCGGATATAGACAATCAATTAATTGACTAGATCCCGATTCTGGTTTTCCAGAGTTAGACAAGCTATGCCCCATGCGTGTGTTATTAAAGAAATATGACTATGTACTTAAACGCAACAGTGCTTGTTCACAGAAAAGAAGGTCTGAAAGTCAAAATAAAATGTCGTTGAAATAATACAGATTTTGTTTTGATGTTTGTTATACAACTAAAAGTAGCTATTGAAAGAAGGATTTATTCAGGAAGCGTAGATTTAACTAAGTTTGTATCTCAAAACCGACACGCTTTTGAATCAAAGTACATGTTAATTGACTCTATGCACACTTTCAAGAAGTTCGAAAGATCTAATGCTTCTGCAAATTATTTTTCTTCAGTGCGTACCATCTAACAGTACATCTGTTTAGCAATTCTTTACGAATTTGTTTCTTTTCACTCCCAAAGTTTCTCACATCTGTGTATATAAGCACGTTAAAATGAGACATGTTCTTGACTTTCTTCTTAAATGAATTATCACGTCACTTGTTAAGGTTGACACAAAGGTATTGCTTAAACTTTAGTTCAAGCCAAATTGTAGAATGTGGGTTCATTTCTAGAATACCACTTGACATCAATGCTTAAACTTGAACAAGAACTTTAATTCAATTTCACCTGCAAATGAACCAGATTTGCACTTTGATTCATGCCTAGACGCAAGGTTAACGACATCGCACCTTCCTTAAGTTCCATGTGATTAATATGGTAATGGAAACAATCGGTTGATCTACGGCTGACAGTTACGTTAACCTAGCTTGCCTCAATTACCACAGTTTAATTGACAGAAACAGGAACTGGATGTCATCCCTAAACCGCCGTTAATTAGTCATTCGGATGCTAGGTAATTTTCTAAAAATAGATTGTTGTGTCGTCTGTTTTCCAAAACCTAAAATATATGCTTAGTTTTATTGAATTAAGGTACCAAAAGTAGCAAACAGATTAGATCACAGGCCAGCCGCCAATTTACTTGACGGCTTGCCTGGGTCTTACCTTTTTGCATTAGCATGAAGTCGGTTCCAGCACTGTAGGGGTAAGTGATAGACTTTAACATCAAATGTCTCATTGCAACGGTATTTTCTTGTCTAAATACTGTGTATATCAGTTGTCTGGCAATTTACCCTGGCCTAATGGTTAAGTCGTCTGCAACGGGATGGGGAGGTCGAAGGTTCGAGCCCCACGGGAGGTGTTTGTCCGGAGGATGTTTCTCGTGGGACTAGTTCCGAAATGGCAGGTTCATGAGCCGCGAGCTTGTTAAATTTAATGGTTACCGGCTTATATCCGCTTGGCGACTGTCATAGTGATGAAAGTTGGGAGGTACTTGGTATAATCAGTGAAAAGTGACTCATAAGCCAATCTGGCCCTTTCAATGGGGGTGACACTATAATAAACAAAACCTTTACCCTATTAAGGTCAACATGCAATTAGAACCTGACAGTGTCTTCCCAAGTAAAGTTGAGCTATAATACTTTGAGATGGTCGACACTCGATTGAGATTTGCACACTCATTTCAGTGGGTAAGAAACTTGAATAAAAAGTCTTGCCTTTTTGTAATAAATTGGATATCTGTAGAAAACGTCATGCAGTGGTATAACCAGTTTTTTATAAACTTTATCGCCGTCCAATATGAGTAGTTTTCGAGAGCTTGAAACCAAAATATAAAGTTTAAATTTGATTAACATAGGAACCATATCAATCGGTAAAGGCACCATTCCTGGTTTGTATAATTTATCTTTACGTCATTATTGAATCGCCCTTCGTCTCTAAATAGACCTTTTCTTTTGAGAGAAATTAAACATTGTGTCGTCTGCTTTCTCAAACCATTGATATCTGCTTATTTTTAACAAGGAAAGATATCATTAGAAGCAAACAGGCTAGATCACAGGCCAACCGCCATGTAAATTGGCGGCTGTTCTGGATCTAACCTGTTTGCATGAGCACGAAGTCGGTTCCAGCACTTTAAGGGTCAATGATAGTACAAAGCGCTTTACTACGTAACTACAACACTATGTTTATATTCTTTATTCTATTCCCTGTATAAAGAAACGTTACTTCACGCTATAGAACAGCCACCTTTGATTGAGTGCACCCAACCTATTGATGATCTATGAACAAGATCATAATTAGCTTTAATGTGGTGGAGATTGTTTCTAACAAAGAAATTACATCGTGATGAATTTGTGGACTTTCTTTGGTACAATTGTGGATTTAACAGATTGTTTGTCGGTAATGTTAATTAATCAACTAAACCTTACATTGCTGGAACCGACTTTATGCTTATGCAAACAGATTAGATCCTGGCCTGCCACCAAGTAGATCGCTAACCAGATCAAAAAGGTTTAAATAAAAGAAACAGAGAAATAGATGATAGCAATCCATAATCTGTGCTTAAACACGAACAGAGTCAAATCATATATCTGTTCAAAATTGAGATATGTTTAAATCCTCGTCAAGTTAATAGACCAATTGTTAATTGGTAAAAAGAACTGAAAGCTGTCTTTCTCTTCAACAAAAAGTGTCGATGGAAAACGATTCTATCGCTCTATCAAACGCTTTCGCAACATTTTAATCATCCCGTACAATAAATGTCATTCACTCCCCACCGCCTTTTGTCATATACAAGGAAATAACCAAAGGAACTATTGGTGTTTGTCATCGGGGAAACCTCGTATTACGCAACATGTGGTTAATCTTGTATCACAGTTCGACAATATCAGAAAGGTAAGGGTTACTTTATTATAGTGTCACCCCTATTGAGATGACCAGCCAGTTTTGGCTTATGAGACATTTTTCACTGATTATACCATTTACATCCCAACTTCTATCACTATACCAGGCGACTAGCGGATTAAAGTTGGAAACCATTAAATTTGACTAGCTCGCGGCTCACGAACCGGCCATTTCGGAACAAGTCCCACGAGAAACACTTTCCGGACCAACGCAACCCGTGGGACTCGAACCTTCGACCTCCCCGTCCCGAGCCGGACGCCTTGTCCACTAGGCAACGGTGACAGATCAGTCTGTATATGACACTGAACACATCCAATAAATCTTAAATGTACAGTAGAATATCTATACCTCAAACTTCTGATTGTCGAAGTCCTCTATACATCGAAGTAAAAACAGGGTCCCGAATAATTTGTTCCTGGTTTATATTTTGTTTTTTGTATTCCCAACATCTACGTCCAACTCTCTCTCTATGTCGAACATTTTCATGAGATCCCTTGAACGTCGAGGTAAAGATATTTTACTGTATGTGAATAAAACACACTTCTAATTCTATACTTGACTACGGTCTTTCGCTGTTTTATTACCGTATTTAAAGGCACATGAAAGGGGATGAGTACAAATTTATAACTGAAATAATATATTGAGTCCTTTTATTGTGTTCATAAAAGTCATGAGAATAAATTCATGAATGCTGTGAGACCCGATTTAATGAACACCTTTAACATAAGTTATTTTTAGCTTGAAAAATAGTTGTCTCCAATTCAATAATGTTTATTAACATTCAGTCTGTTTATGTATTCAAAATAATGATTTCTAATTGGTCGGTTTAATAATTTGTGTATAACATCATTGGTGAAGATTCAGACAATCTGAATTATCAAACTGGCTAATTTGGGTTATTTCTCGTTAGCTTTCACATTTAAGATGTACCGATTGGGTTTTTTGGTGATAACTATTTGAATCTGACAAAATGTTTATAGCATTAGTTTCCTTTCATGAGCCTTTAATTCATATCAAAGTGTAAAAATACTGATGACAGTATTTGTGATCTGTATGACACTTCCCAATATATCGGACACCAGGAGGTTTAGATAATAGATGGTTGGTGTCGTGAATCGGAAATGTTTTTGGGCAAGGCGTATGAATGTTTCCCGGTAAGCCAAAGGCAAATCTATGTTATGCAATTATAGGACGACCACTGATTTAACCCTTTCCCAAACAACACTTTTTCGACTGTCCCAATTTGAAAGAGTTTGCAGACGACATTTCAAAACGTGATGAAATTGGAAAATAATCTTCTGAAAGGGCAGATCACATTGTGGGAAAAGGGAAAATTGCTCGTAACGAGCAATTTCTCCTTTTCTCACAATGTTTTCTAATGTCGTCTGCAACAAAGTGGTCAAATGTCGTTATTGTCTGGGAAAGGGTTGAAGGTCCATATCAAATATTTGATGTTGTGGAAGACGTGAAGTATATATATAGATTCGTCACTGACTTATAAACATACTTTACACTTAAGGCCCTGTCACACCGCCAAAACTTTGCTTGAGCGTTCCTGGAGCGGTGAAAAACAATCATCACCGCTCGCTACCGTTCACGACCGTTAAACAGAAGTTGGCCTCAGTTATGGCAACGCCGTACACGCTCGGTCACCGCTGATGGTACCTCCTACCGCCCAGAAAGGTTTGAGCTGCACAAAACATTGCGAGCGGTAAGGAGCGGTCAATTTTCCGCTCCGGCATAGTTCACCACCGTTAGACCAACGCTCAGTCAAAGTTTGGCACCGCTAGACGCAAGTCCGTGAATGTTTAGATCCGCCAGGCCAACGCAGAAATCTTGAACGCTGGACAACCGCTACGTCGCCAGCTTTGCCCGGGCGGTGATTAAACGTTGCAAAAGCTTTGGTTGAGCGGTTGTAAGCGTTTTTCGAACGGGCACGGAATTGCCCGAAACGGTGTCGGGCGTTGAAGTAGCGATCCAGTGCAGTGATGACTTTTGATTTAGCGTTGGTATTAAGGTGTTAGAGCGGGATCAGACTTGTGCTATAAATACGGGGAGAAATGAGTCAGAAGTCCATTTTAAATCGAGCTACCTCAGTGCAAACGTCATTTTAATTTGCTCAGTTACAGTAAAAGTGTTCCACCATGGTTGCTTGGAGACTTGTTATGATTGGTGCCCTAGTCCAGCAGCAGAATCAGAACTACCTCAGCTTTCAACAGGCTATTGACAGAAGGAGAAGAGATTGCCCAAACAAGACACACATTACCGACCAAGCCTGGAACCTGGTCTCAAAGTGGCAATCACCCTATGGCACCTAGCCTCTGGTAACACCTAAAGTTACATGCTATACGCCTGAAGGGTTCCCCACAACACCATCAGTGTGGTAGTAAGAGAAGTGGTTAAGGTCAGTTATGAGGAGTACACAAATGAATGTTTGTGGCCAACAACAGAACAAGGATGGAAAGATCTGGCTGACCAATTGTACCAGAGATGGAACTTTCCCCACACAGTTGGTGCCATTGATGGCAAGCACGTGGCCTGTAAAGCGTCTCCCAACCCTTGCTCAGAGTTCTACAACTACAAATGCTTAAACAGCATGATCCTGTTTGCCATGGTGAAAGCCGACTACAAGTTCACATACTTTGACGTCTAAGGCAATGGCTCAGACGCTCAGATCTACAATGAAAGTGATCCCCATCGTGGGCTGGACAAGAACAGGATCCTTGCCTTTCCTCAGTCAGACCCCCTACCCAATGACAATCAGAATGTGCCTTACTTTATCATCGCACTGTGATCCTAAATTGTGAAGCCGTACAGCACCAGAAAACTCACCCACGAAGAGCTCATCTTCGACTATCGACTGTCTAGGACAAGACTGGTATTGGAGAACGCATTCGGCATTCTGTCCAACAGGTTCCAGATTCTGCTAACCACCATGCAACATCATCATGAAAATGTAAGAACCATCGTGGAAGCTTGCTTGTTTGCCTCTATACCAACTTTAAACTATGCCAAGCCGACGCGCGCATGCGCATAAGGCCGCTTTATCAACGCTCACGTCACTGCTAAACCAACGCTCGCTACCGTTAAACCAACGCTTTACCAACGATCGCTACAGTTAAACCAACGCTAAACCAACGCTTTGGCAACGCCCGTGTTGTCGATATTTTTTCCCATTTTGTGCGCGGTGACGAGCGGTGACAAAATTCGGCCCCTCTTCATACCGTTCAAGGAACGCTCCAGCAAAGTTCTGGCGCTGTGACCGGGCCTTTAAACAGAAAGACGAGTGTGAGTTATAGAACCATATATCTTATATCCAATGTTGTAATTTAAGTGAAGTATATAGATTCCTCCTGATTGACAAAAATACATCACACTAATACAGAAATACCAGTTTGATCCATATAGCAATATCCTATATCCAATTTTGTAATTTAAGTGAAGTTTATAGATTCCCCCTTTTGACAAAAATACATCACACTAATACAGAAAGAACAGTTTGATATATATAACAATATCCTATATGCAATGATGTGATTGGTGTTAATTATATAGATCCTCACATTGACAAATATACTTTACACTAGTACAGAAAGAACAGTTTGATATATATAACAATATCCTATATGCAATGATGTGATTGGTGTTAATTATATAGATCCTCACATTGACAAATATACTTTACACTTGTACAGAAAGACCAGTTTGATCCATATAACAATATCCTATTTGCAATGATGTGATTAGTGTGAATTATATAGATCCTCACATTGACAAATATACTTTACACTAGTACAGAAAGAACAGTTTGATATATATAACAATATCCTATATGCAATGATGTGATTGGTGTTAGTTATATAGATCCTCACATTGACAAATATACTTTACACTAGTACAGAAAGGCCAGTTTGATATATATAACAATATCATATATGCAATGATGTGATTGGTGTAAATTATATAGATCCTCACATTGACAAATATACTTTACATTAGTACAGAAAGACCAGTTTGATATATATAAAAATATCCTATATGCAATGATGTGATTGGTGTTAATTATATAGATCCTCACATTGACAAATATACTTTACACTTGTACAGAAAGACCAGTTTGATATATATAACAATATCCTATATGCAATGATGTGATTGGTGTTAATTATATAGATCCTCACATTGACAAATATACTTTACACTAGTACAGAAAGACCAGTTTGATATATATAACAATATCCTATATGGAATGATGTGATTGGTGTTAAATATATAGATCCTCACATTGACAAATATACTTTACACTTGTACAGAAAGACCAGTTTGATATATATAACAATATCCTATATGCAATGATGTGATTGGTGTTAATTATATAGATCCTCACATTGACAAATATACTTTACACTAGTACAGAAAGACCAGTTTGATATATATAACAACATCCTATATGCAATGATGTGATTGGTGTTAATTATATAGATCCTCACATTGACAAATATACTTTACACTAGTACAGAAAGACCAGTTTGATCCATATAACAATATCCTATATGCAATGATGTGATTGGTGTTAATTATATAGATCCTCACATTGACAAATATACTTTACACTTGTACAGAAAGACCAGTTTGATATATATAACAATATCCTATATGGAATGATGTGATTGGTGTTAATTATATAGATCCTCACATTGACAAATATACTTTACACTTGTACAGAAAGACCAGTTTGATATATATAACAATATCATATATGCAATGATGTGATTGGTTTAAGTTATATAGATCCTCACATTGACAAATATACTTTACACTAGTACAGAAAGACCAGTTTGATATATATAAAAATATCCTATATGCAATGATGTGATTGGTTTAAGTTATATAGATCCTCACATTGACAAATATACTTTACACAAGTACAGAAAGACCAGTTTGATATATATAACAATATCCTATATGCAATGATGTGATTGGTGTAAATTATATAGATCCTCACATTGACAAATATACTTTACACTAGTACAGAAAGACCAGTTTGATATATATAACAATATCCTATTTGCAATGATGTGATTAGTGTGAATTATATAGATCCTCACATTGACAAATATACTTTACACTAGTACAGAAAGACCAGTTTTATATATATAACGATATCCTATATGCAATGATGTGATTGGTGTAAATTATATTGATCCTCACATTGACGAATATACTTTACACTTGTACAGAAAGGCCAGTTTGAAATATATAACGATATCCTGTATGCAATGATGTGATTGGTGTAAATTATATAGATCTTCACATTGACAAATATACTTTACACTAGTACGGAAAGACCAGTTTGATCAATATAACAATATCCTATATGCAATGATGTGATTGGTGTAAATTATATAGATCCTCACATGGACAAATATACTTTACACTAGTACAGAAAGACCAGTTTGATATATATAACAATATCCTATATGCAATGATGTGATTGGTGTAAATTATATAGATCTTCACATAGACAAATATACTTTACACTATTACCGAAAGACCAGTTTGATATATAGAACGATATCCAATATGGAATGATGTGATTGGTGTAAATTATATAGATCTTCACATTGACAAATATACTTTACACTAGTACAGAAAGACCAGTTTGATATATATAACAATATCCTATATGCAATCATGTGATTGGTGTAAATTATATAGATCCTCACATTGACAAATATACTTTACACTAGTACAGAAAGACCAGTTTGATATATATAACAATATCCTATATGCAATGATGTGATTGGTGTAAATTATATAGATCCTCACATTGACAAATATACTTTACACTAGTACCGAAAGACCAGTTTGATATATAGAACGATATCCAATATGGAATGATGTGATTGGTGTAAATTATATAGATCCTCACATTGACAAATATACTTTACACTAGTACAGAAAGACCAGTTTGATCCATATAGCAATATCCTATATGCAATGATGTGATTGGTGTAAATTATATAGATCTTCACATTGACAAATATACTTTACACTAGTACAGAAAGACCAGTTTGATATATACAACAATATCCTATATGCAATGATGTGATTGATGTTAATTACATCCCTTCGTATTGACAAAAATACTTTACACTCATATAGAAAGGCAAGTGAGATCTAAAGAACCATATCCTAGATTCAATGTTGTGATTGACATTAAGTGTTAAGATCCCCTCCTTGACAAATATACTTTACACTAATACATAAAGACCAGTTTGATATAAAGAACCATGCCAAATATTCGATGTTGTAAATGACGTTTATGTCATACCCCACCCACTTAATGACGTAAAATGGTGATTCATTTGCTTGTCGACCAAAATTATCGCGAAACATTCAAACCTGTGTTCAACACGTCTTTAACTTGTAACTTCCGCGTGAAATTCGCCACAACAATAAACCACAATGAGTATACGCAATCTATATATAGACATAAGGTTTCAAAGGCCAAGTTAAATGCGTAAAATGTCAAGTACAATCTTATAAGATATACTTGATTTATTTAGTCAACAACGATAATATGTGGTAATTTCTTGGAAGGTTTATGTCTAACCAGACCAACTATAACCTAAATGTACATAATGCAACGAGTATAACGATCAAAAGGTTCTTTATTTTGAACATGCTTGATACAAAAAAGGAAAAAACCAGCGTATGACGTCAAGAAATATTCTTTAACCCTAAGAATGCAGGGTAATTTTCGTAAAATAGACCTTTGTGTCACCTGCTTTTCAAAACATTAAATACCTGCTTAGTTTGAGGAAAGATACTTAGAGTAGCAAAGATGCTAGATCACAGGCCAGCCACCAATTTAATTGGCGGCTGGCCTGGATCTAACCTGTTTGCATAAGCATGAAGTCGGTTCCAGCGCTTTAAGGGTTAATACCAGGTTAGAGGGTTGTTTTAGACAACATTTCAACTCAATAGCGTTGGTTATTTGAGTTAAATGTTTGAAGGGAAGTCTACCACTGTCAGGTTTGTAAACCGTGCCTTGCCCAAGTTCATCAAACAATTAGTGATAATTTGGCACCAATTAGACTCGAACCCTTGATAACCGGTCACAAAAACCGCGACGTTTATCTCTCTACTTCATCTGGTCCAACGCATGATGTTAGAGATGAGTTTCACGGTGAGTAAAACATATTACATATGCTTGTAAAGATATCTTACTGCCACTTAATTACCAAATCACCAGAAAATATGAAGAAATCTGAAGTCAAGCATAGCATCTATATAGAATCAATTGGTTATAATACACGTTGTAAAATAGCATGAACAGATACCGTTTAAGAGACAAAATTTCAGGCAATGTCAATACAATATTTATTCCTTATAACTTATATATAACAATAAGAATGAAT
Organism: Cerastoderma edule; assembly: GCA_947846245.1. Classification (NCBI taxonomy): domain Eukaryota; kingdom Metazoa; phylum Mollusca; class Bivalvia; order Cardiida; family Cardiidae; genus Cerastoderma; species Cerastoderma edule. The sequence goes on along the minus strand of OX401416.1, from coordinate 12,952,335 downwards.
ATCTTTTTGCCAATTTGAATTGACCTTTTTTACTTTTTCATCCATTCATTACTTGGATAACACTAAGGAGCATCTTATGGGTACATATTTTCGGTGACCATAACTTTCGATCACATACGTAAATAATACTTTGACGCACTGAAGACCAAAGAGAACCGGTGAGACAAAATGAGAAATTGTTAATCCTGTACAAGTGCAAGTTCTACTTTTGGAATAAAGTTTCTTTTCAATACCATCAAAATAGTGTTAAAAATGGAACTGGTTGAGACACTCATATTTGACTCCCTTTAATTCCTGTGCCTTATTTGTACCCATGTTAACAACAAAAGTAACATCTTAATTGTTTTCAGCAAGAGAAACAATAAGAGCCCAAAATAAACGAGCATGTAACACTTACATTTGTACATTCTATATATGATAGATTTATATGTACCATTATAAACCATTATACTCCCCCATGCTACATTTGCGTATGGTCTTAAATAACAGCACCTGTTTAAAATAATATAACAAGTGATTGTCTGTTATGGAATCAAATTACAAGTGATTTAATCACGCTACATCTATTTCAAGGTACTGTACCGAGTTCTCTAACTATACGTCGATGTATGATTTAATGATTGGATGACTTAACCCATTACCAAAGAATAACGACATCTGACCACTTTGTTGCAGACGACCCTCGAAAACACTATAGGAAAAGGAGAAATAGCTCTTAACGAGCAATTTCTCCTTTTCCCACAATGTTTTTTTCTCTGTCCGAAGATAACTTTCCAATTTCATCACATTTTGAAATGTCGTCTGCAAACTCTTTCAATTTAGGGCAGTCGAAAATTTGGCGTTTGGTAAAGGGTTAAGGGGCTTGGAGCCATCAACATACCCGATTTCGTTTTTTGATTCAATTCCCGTATGATGCCGTATCCAATAGCATTTTTGTAATAATTGATGTGAGATAAACAGAACAAAAAATGAACAAGGCTTGTGTGCAGAATAACATCATAGTACAGACTGATTGGATTCTATTGGCATATTGTTAAACCTTGTGCTCATTTCAAATTTATCTAAACAATAAATTAGTTGATCTGTGATGGTGAAAAAAGTAAAGTCACAGAAAATCCCATCGTACCACCATAGAAAGAGCTTAGCAGGGACGTACAACTAACATACGAACAATCGAATCCCTTTGCTGAATTGGTCTAGAAATGCAAAGATCATTGATACATTTACTGGCCGCCAAGTTATTGTTTGTAGATAATTGATTAAAAATAGATTCAAAGATCTCAACCCATTGGTTCATCTTCATTAGAACGATGCCTTTCTAAACGGTGAAGACTTTCACATTCATGATTTAATTAAGTCATTTGAATTCCAGCTATCAATATGGGATTGAATTATTCGTCCTTGGAGTAAATTACAAGTGTTAATAAGGTACACCCGGACAACGCACCACAAAGGTATTTGAGGCCAAACTTGCTTTTAAGTTCCTTCTCTTTTATCTAAAGTTAGGCTTAATGCCAAATGTAGTAACTTTTAATAGTTCCGCAGTATATCGTGTAAGGATGCATTTAAAACGCAACTACAAGCGATACTATGTGGAAACCTTAGTCAAAAACCACACTAAGTTCGTATATTTATATACTGATGTCCGTACTAAAGGTACCGAGGAAGGATATCAAAGGAGGAAATCAATTATTTTACTTTGATGCTTATTTCCTTAAGTAAGTGGTTCAGGTATTTGCACATTTATTTAACAAAATCGCCTTCCATTCGATAAGAAAATGGAAGTTATTTAAGAATTGTGATACTCCTTAATTCGTGGAATGATCCAAAACCTAGAGAAGTGCATGATCAGTAATGGCCTATTGTTTCCACTGGTGTGGCCTAACGATGTACAACTGGTAAATAAAAGGAGAATTTGAGAAGCTGTTTATCTTCAACATATCTTTATTTCCAAGGCTGCCGTTTTAGTATAGCATATCCTTGACCTCTGAAAGTTGAGGTTGATTGTGATGCCTACGCGCCCCATAACCACTTGGATTCAATTTGTTTTAAAACGGAAAACTGTTCATAAGGACATGTTATCAATTAAAATAGAAAACATTTCATGCGTTTGTCACATTTGTTTCTAATCTTTCAGTTTCACAGGCCTTACCAGGGTATACCAAAACTCGTTGGTTGATATGACTATGTCACACAAACAAATACAAGTCGATTGAAATAATTGACACGGCGTCACTTATTTTAGCAATGTCAAAACGGACTCCGCCTGAATAGGTTGTGTGAAAATTTTGTGTTACGGATTGTCATAAAGTATTTGTCTTCATAATTCCATGGAAAGGTAAACTTACAGACGGATGTATTGTTGAAAATCTTTCATCAAACTCAATTTAATTATGTTTAAACTCTTAAAAACCACACACGAATTACAAAAGTAGTTCTAACAAATTGTGCCTTTTCATTCACATAGCTTTGAGCGAGCGTTTAAAGACATAAAAACTCACTAATTAATGGTTATGTACTTAACGGATGTCTATTCATTTAGTCATCATTCGACATCTTTTTGTTGGATTCTTTAGAGTTTTTATTCTACTAGACCTGTCCACGACCATTGAAACGTTGCCGTGTGACCACCCAAATACCGAACCTTCATGTTGGCATAACACATTAAGCATGCTCTGAACTCAATGCTCTCTGAACCTGTCCCATTATACGTGATTAGGGTTGTCAGAGACAGAATGAATCTTCCTCTTCCTTGTAGGTAATGGCTTCATTACGGACGGGCATGCTTCCGTACCGATTGGGCAAGACCAACAATGGAACATTATTCACGAAAACCTATCACTGTCACTTTCGATCCCTTTGATCCTACATTATCAATATACGTTCAAAGGAAGTACCTTTCAATTTACTGTATTAATTAGTATCAGAAAAGGTGTCACAATTGATTTGAATTAAGTTTGGGCCTGTTTAAAACTTTCCACTTTGTACCGAGAGCATAGCAATTTGCCCGTGATAATTTCTTATAAAAGACATTCTATAAGTCCGACTTAAGGTTGAATAGATGAGAAGCATACAACTTCAAATAAGTAAGGTACGCTAAAACAAAAAGAACTATGCTGTTGACAGACATCATCATTCTATCAAATATATTTTTTTCGAAAGACAATTATCCTTATCAAAGATGGTTTGCATAAAACTTGAGTCAAATGAACTCATTATGACTGGTTGATTGAATTATTCGACCAGTAACTGACAATTAATGAGTGCTACCACCTTAATTGTCAATTTCTCCGACTGATGACGAACTTAACTACAAAATTGACACCCATTCCCAAATGCAGGAATTTGTCACGGTCTCAAATAGAAATCAACCGCAAACGACGGTTAAAAAAAATTAAAGCACTTCATATTCTTTATGATGAACCGTGTGGCAAAAATATGTGATGCTCATTAAGAGCAATGTATCCTTTGTAAAATTAGATTCTCAAATTTTCTGAAGGATATGTGTTAAACGAGGTAGTATTAAGTATGTGATCAGTTATCAGAACTGGATGTGTTGTCTTAGTGTCTGTTTGCACAGTGTTATGTTTGGCATTACATTTATTCATTTTGCTCTATATAATTTTCACATCATCTTAACATTATTTCAGTTTTGCTGCGATGCCCGGTTCATAACGATGGAGGAAGATTCAAAAGGGGTGTTCAAGGCTGGTAGAACTATCTGCTTCCCATAAGTCAGTTCGTCCAGCGGGAAACTTACCCTCATTAAAATACAAATGCCGTCACCGGGATTTGGACCGATACGGAGAGGGGGCATGCGACTTCAAGTTCTTTACTCTAACCACTAGGCCACTGCTGTCATTACAACCTATGCATATCTGTACCATTTACCTGGTGTTCCCCTTGTAAACCCTTATTCTGATTCAGAAGAGTTTTTGCAACAAACATCCGATATTCCTCCGATAAGCTTTTCATATCTCTGCAATACAAGAATACAAGGTTTTATTTTCCCCGCTTCTCTGTATTTAATTGGGCATCCCCGCCATTAAATTGCCCGAAACACTTTTTCTATGGTCATGTATGGGACCTGTTTCCGTGGATCATAGGCCATGGGCACGAGAAATATCCACAAGGAAGGATGTGTCAAATATATGGGTTTCTCACGCAATTTGGTTTGGTGACCCATGTAAAAATTGGTGTTAACTCTTAGAATGCTGGATTGCTTTTTAAAACATATTGTTTGTGTAGTCTGCTTTCTAAAACCTAAGATATCTGCGTAATTTTGATGAGGAAACAAGTTAGATCACAGAGCAGTCGCCATTTCGCTTGGCGGCTGACCTGGATCCAACCTGTTTGCATAAGCACGAAGTCGGTTCCAACACTACAAGGGTTAAAAAGCCTGTTCAACTAGAATACTCAAAAAGGTCCTAATAAATCAAAGGACAGTCTGTGGATACACAACATCTCATTTTCGGATTGTATGTGATCAGAAACTCCACAAAGTCAGCATTTTTCGGTTTTACATATGGGCCAATTTAACTGAACTAAAATTTTAACCGGACCAATTGGGGCCTTTGCGACCCGGAAGTATTACAAACAGGTGCGTGAAATAAACATAATGAATGCCCAACCAGTCAACAACTTCCGGAAAAAAAGAAAAACATTAATAATCAGAATGGTTTGTGGTCAATCTCCTTTAAACGGTGATGTGGAATGGAGCCAAACCAAATGAGTTAGACATTTATAGACGAAATGTCTATCTTAACCATTGATTTCCGGAAATGATCCAAACAGGTGCGCGTCGTTAACATAATGAGTGTCCAACTAGTGGACAACTTCCGGAAATGAAATCCAAAGGGGGCGAAAAGGTGTATATTTCCTTGGAAAGTATAAGTTATGTATAGAAAATACATTTTGAAATATAATGATTATGCATGTCATTATATAAGCCATTATAAGCCGAAATATTTTTTTCAGCGATTCTATGATGCTGATATAAACATAGGCTGTACTACCAATTGGCGTGCCACCCTAAGCAATATTTCGTTGCGTTAATCCTTGAACTGCTGGAGCCGACTCCATGCTATGGCAAACAGGTTAGATCCAGGCTGGCCTGTGACCTAACCTGTTTGCTACTCTGGGTGTCTTTCATCAATATTAAGCAGATAATAAAGGTTTTGGAAAGCAGACGACATAAAAATCTATTTCTAGAACATTACCCATCATTCTAAGGGCTTAGGTAATACATACTTAGTGGTCCATCAGTATTCCGAGAAGGTAAAGATGATCCGGCCCAACATTTTCCGTGCATTAACCCTTTACCAAACACAACATTTTCGACTGTCCCAATTTGAAATAGTTTGCAGACAACATTTCAAAATCGGATGAAATTAGAATATAATATTTTGATATGGTAGAAAACATTGTGAGAAAAGGAGAAATTGCTCGTGACGAGCAATTTCTCCTTTTCCCACAATGTTTACCTGAGTGGCCTGCAATAAAGTGGTCGTTATTGTTTGGTAAAGAGTTAAGGCCGAAAGACAAGGTTAATTGGCGCGCCTTCACGCTTTCTCCAGTGGCCCTATTCTAGCTTACGCTTCCTACTTTGAAGTGACGGGTCGGTCCTTTGTTAAAACAAGACAACGCCTTGGACTGTCTCTTTTGCGTCATAAATTAGCGACATGCGGAAACAGTTATATTCTACCAGTCCTCTTTATATAACCTAGTATTTTAATGGATTCGGCGCACTCGGAACATTTTCAACCTCCACAAGACACAGTGTAACGAGTATGATAAAGAATAAACGTTGTTTAACCCTTTACCAAACACCAAATCTTTGTCTGTCCCAAATTGAAAGAGTTTGCAGACGACATTTCAAATTGTGATGAAATCGGAAGGTAATCTTCAGATAGATTAAAAAACATTGTGGGAAAGGAGAAATTGCTCGTTACGAGCAATTTCTCCTTTTCCCACAGTGTTTTCATGAGTCGCCTGCAACACACTGGTGAAATGTCGTTATTGTTTGGATATGGTTTAAAGGTGCTTGTTCACAGATGAGCCAGATTATAAGAACAAATTGAAATGTTCTTGAAACAACACAGTTGTTGTAGTGCAGTATGATATTTAAAGCAAAAAAAAAAAAGCTAGGTTAAGCAAAATGAATTCAGAATGTGTCAATATATCTATGTTTTTACAGAAGTTGTGCAATGGATTTCGAAACCGTTGCAACGCTTTTGGTAGTAAATACATATTCATCCAATGTAAACAGACTCAACATACTTCGATACGAACTTTGTCTAACTTCCAAAGGATATTCTCTCGTTCGTCTCAAACAACAGTATAGCTTCTTTACAGTTTTAAAGAAGTGAAGATTTAAATGTCAAAGTTTCTTCTCATCTTTGAACAGATTTAAATCCTTTCACCTCTAACCTTTCCTTTGGTGAATATACCGAAGAAGACTTTAGAAACCGTAGACATCACTGGGATAAAACAGTTTGTGAACAAGCAGCTTAAAACCCTAATTGCGAATTTAGCAACACAATTCCTAAAACCTATCACTAAAATCACTGAAGGCGGTATAATTGACTGTATTTCTTTTCAATTCAAGATAAATCAAGCAGTTATGAAAAATGCACATTAAAACATATGCTAACTTATTGTGAACAAAATACTATTTTGCAACATAAGTGCTTTCCTAAAACGTACAATCAATGAAGGTACTATACATACGAATAATCGAACAAATATGTCTGCTTTTTCTATTCTTGTATAAGATGCTTTAGATTGACAGTTTTCTTTTACACCACGTTTCTGTCTTTATAAATGCGGTTGCTTAAAACAATATGTATTTGGAACAGAGAAAACATGTTGAGGCTGTACATAAAATATGTCTGCTTAGTACTTTTCCTTTATGAAATTGGAAGCTTTCTTTTCATTTCTTTATAAATATAGTCGCTTAAATCAAGATTGATTTGAAATAGAGACTATATGTATGGGCTGGATCATCTCGATGTGGCACTAAAAGTCCACATATGTATTACATGTATATGTCTTTACCAACAGAGGTTTACTTCATTGCCTGAACACTAAAGGTTCACTATCATTACAACACATACAAATACAAATCACATACATATATACATGAACATATATATCCTTCATATGCTGACACATGTGCATGGTATGTCAACACAAGATTATTAAGTAAATTAATATCTTCTTTATTAGCTTTTCTGGAAAATATTTCGTTTACCTCTAACATGTTAAAACTAGACTTCTAAACTAGCGATTCTGGATGTTTGCATGGTCATTTGCGAAATGAATCCCGAAACTTCTCACACGGTTACCCTCCTTCGGATAAGCAATTTAACAGGTTCACATAACCCATCAAATGATATGGGTGGATATAAAAACAGGGGTCGGGGGAATGCTCTGATAAACGTCTGCATGATAAACGCTGATGGACGAAGAAACGGAATTATATGGACTCGTTCACCCCTTTGCGGACATAATACCGGGAAAGGTGATAATTCATGACAGTTTATCAACATGATAGGGGTGAATAAATCTGCCCCCGAGTAAAACAGTGGGTGAATTCATGAGTAATTGGAGTAGTTGAAATAGTTGGTAAGTCGACCAGTAAACGAGCGAGTGAATGGTGGACGGAGTATGCCAATGAGCGAGAAAGCAATGGTTTTTCGCGTCATCGTTATTTCAGACAGATTGCCCGGCTGATAATGAATATTGACCCTTATATCAACAGAAAATGCGGGCTGGTCAAGCAGGACACTGTGGTATCTCAAATAGACTTTAACCCTTTACCAAACGCCAAATTATCGACTGTCCCAAATTGAAAGAGTTTGCAGAGGACATTTCAAAATGTGATGAAATTGGAAAATATTCAGATAGAGCAGAAAACCTTGTGGGAAAAGGATAAATTGCTCGTTACGGGCAATTTATCCTTTTCCCGCAATGTTTTCCAGAGCCGTTTGCAACAAAGTGGTTAAATGTCGTTATTGTTTGGTACTGGGTTACCGTAATGCTAGTAGACTATGTTTATAGGAGATAACCCATAATTATCTGGCAATTATAAATTAACATGATTTGCGGGCGAAATAAAATTAATTGCAGAATTGATTTAAGTTCCTCTAGAATGAAATGGTGAACATACATGACTAGATAACGAGTTCCCGGCCCTCTAACGCACGTTCCACTAAACCTCTACCTCTCTTTCTCTACCTCTACCTCTACCTCTCTATATTTACCTCCCTATCTCTACCTCCCTACCTCTCTATCTCTGCCTCTCTATCTCTAACTCTCTCTATTAACCTCTCTTTCTCTACCTTTCTACCCCTCTATTTTTACCACTCTATCTCTACCTCTCTATTTTTACCTCTCTATATCTACCTCTCTAGTTTCACCTCCCTAACTCTACCTCTCTACCTCTCTATCTCTACCTCTCTATATTTACCTCCCTATATTCACCTCTCTATCTCTACCTCTCTATCATCTCTGATATATCACTTTCTCCATATATCACTATCTCTATCTACAGGAATTGTCAGCAATATACGATTCATCAATTTTTCTCACAGGTTCATTTGAACTCTACTTACATGCAGTTTAACGTCAAAACGTACCCTATATGGAGTAACCGTTGAAGGTATCAATGTTATCTAGTTGTTTATTCTTTGCATCAACATTTGAATTGGAATGCTGTAATTGGTGAGTTTTATCATTATTTTATTGTTGCATGTGGGTTTTAGTGGAAATGTAACACATTTACTGTCATAGTAAATCAATTAATATCATGTCGATGGTTTTAAATGTTTCTAATGTAATAAATAAGTCGTTTAAGAAAACATTAATGTACATGTAAAATAATTTAACTGCATACAAACAAATGAAAGACACACTTATATCTATCATAAATATGCATCACTGACGAGTCCCTGCAAATCACAGCACGATAATATACGAAATACCATAAGGACAATCGCCTTTGTGTGTCTTGATCTTCTTCACGAAAAAGTATGGGGTATCGAAAGGGTAGTCGCCTTTGTGTGCCCTGATCTAGTGCACAACATTGTAAGGAGTATCGTCTATGCAATCGCCTTAATGTACCCTGATCTACTGCACAAAAATGTATGGAGAATCATTAGGGCAATCGCCATTATGTGCCCTGATCTACTACAGGACAATGTATGGTGTACCCTTAGGGCAGGCGCCTTTCTGTGCCCTGATCTACTACAGGACAATGTATGGAATACCCTTAGGGCAGCCGCCTTTTTGTACCCTGACCTACTGCACGAAAATGTATGGAGTGCCGAAAGGGCAATCGCTTTTATGTGCCGTAACCTGCTTCACGCTGATGTATGGAGTACCGCAAGGGCAATTGCCTTCATGTGCATTGACTTACTTCACGAAGTTGTATGGAGTACCGTTAGGGCGATAACCTTTATGTGCCTTGATTTACTTAAAACCATTGTATGGAGTACCATAGGGCAATCGCTTGTGTGCGCTCTGATCTGCTGCGCGGCAATATACGGAATAAAGTAAGGGTAATCGCCTTTATGTGCCCTGATCTACTACATATCAGTGTATATAGAGTACCAAAAGGGCAATCGCCTTTATGTGCCTGATCTACTGCACGACAATGTATGGAGTACCATAACGGTAATCGCCTTTGGGTCCACTTGTCTACTGAACAACAATATATGGAATACCGTAACGGTAATCGCCTTCGTGTGCCCTTATCTACTGCACTAACGCATTGAAACCTTGAGCAACTGATATCTCATTGGCAAGACAATAAAGATTATTCATTTAAAGCTTATTGGCGACTAGTCATTTGCCAGAGCCGTATGTTTGTAAACATGAATAAACGAAAAACCTTTACGAACAAGTAATTCCGATATCATTTTTGAATTATTACAATACTATGATATCTTGAAGACATGCTGGACCTGGCATATGCAATGAAAGTGATTGAAAATAAATGAGTAAATAGTCAGCAATGGGCTATAGTTGGCGATTCTGTGGATATCATCATGTACAGAGTACATCTTTTGCGAATTTCTTTTGAGGGAATAATCTTACTTACGGTTCCATAGCATTTTAGATGCATGAAAAGTCATCAAACCTGCAAATATGTCTTAATTACATTCGAATACATCCGCATACATCGCCAGCAAATTAAAGTCAGAGAAGTTACGAAACCGTTTTACCTTTATGACTTCTTTTAAAAACGTTTTCATCTGTTTTTGTAAATATATGTACGTCGTGCAACCCATGCAGAATGAATGCAATAAAATATGATTAAACTAATTAGACCAGTTATTCTTCTATCTCAAAACGGAACAGGAACAGGAAGCCAGATGATAAGCCGGAACCTCCGGTCATTGACCACGTGACAAAAATGGCGGCGAAACTACCTAATTGTTTAAGTAAGATGTGATTCATAATGGTTTTGACATGTTGTCAACTTCAAAACGATTATTGATTAAATGAAGATGAACGGAGTTAGCCTAACTTGTTTTTGTCAAGTTACTCTAGCACATAAATTATAAGTGTTCTGACAACCGCCTGTCAAAATGGTTTAGCTTGTGACCAAGTATGTATCTTAACGGTACCTTGGCGCTTATGCGTAGAATGAGATATGGATTAGCACATGTATCATTCCGGAGCGATCTCATCTGCTTTATGTGTTGTACTTAGTCTATAATTCCAACCATGTTCAATGGTTGTGTACCATTTACGGTCTAGTTCATTGTTTGTCTGTCTAACAGACAGGACTTAACCCATTACCAAACATTAACGACATTTGACCAGTTTGTTGCAGACGACGCTGGAAACCACTGTGTGAAGAGGAGAAATTGCTCGTCACGAGCAATTTCTCCTATTCCCACAATGTTTTCTACTCTATCAGAAGATTACTTTCCAATTTCAACACATTTTGAAATGTCGTCTGTAAACTTTTTCAATTTCGGACAGTCGAAAATTTGGCGTTTGGTATAGGGTTAATTGTTAAAACTCAACCATGTTCACGATTACGTCCAAACAACTTTTGAACAGATCTGTAAACTTTTGAAAGCTGTTTAACGACCGAAATGTTGCGGTAACGTAACGCCTTCGCAAGACTCAGGGTGACCCATTCACGCGGAATGACATCCGTCTCTGACCCAGAATTCTCGGTGTTGACGAGCTCACACGTGTCGGAAATGTCACCAGTCAGAATCCGTTGATTAGTTTTATAGGCTAGAAAACGATAAAATCTGTTTTACATTTCCTGTAGTTGAAATTCATTGTTCCGTCTTTTGTTTGAGACGAATAATGAATAATTGTTCATATATCAACCGTTCTTTGTTGAAGCTAGCACTCCCTTTTGCGTTGTGATACTATTTACGTTTTTCTTTAACTTTTGAAAGCCATTTCGTGGGACCGACATATCAAAATTTACGTATAGCTTTAAGTTCACAAATTGTTAGAGTGTCGATTAATTGCTCTAAGTTTCGATGTTAAATGCCTGTTAAGCCAAAAATCTTTGACCACCGCAATCCTTTCACGTTAGATAGTTACACACGTACAATTCTCACAAATCGTAAAAACTCAATCTTCGCCAATGAATTTGAACACAAAGACAATAAAAACTTTATTTTCAACACGAGATGGAGAACAATTCTATATGACTTAACAATGCTTTCATACATATATGATCTCCTTCAAAGGGGTAAGTATAAGGAAAACGTTTTGGAAAGCAAACGTCACAAAAAATATTTTTCAGAAAATTACCCAGCATTCTAAGGGTTAAGATAAAACAATGTTAATGTTCATCATGCATGGGACCTTAAATGGACCCCTTTGGCATTCAAACTCTGGTCCACAAAAAGGAATCCATACCAAGAGAGTTTTTGAGCCACAGAATTAGCCACTATCGAAGCAGAATGTCTGGCTTAAACCTTTGACGGGAACTACTTTTTCAGACGGATTCATATCATTATATATTTCAGAAACACTTTTTTCAAACCATGCCTGAAACACATTTACCAGGCTGTTTGTGACATGTTGCATGGGTCCGCAAGTATGAATTCACTTTAATTCACTTGAATTCAAACTCAGGTCCCAAAACCGATACCAAGCGAGTTTTGAGCCACCGAATAAGCCACTACCGAAGCAGAATGTCTGGTTTAAACATTTCACAGGAGCTTCTTTTTAAAGAGGATGCCTATCAACGTTAATTTCATAGACGTTTCTTTTAAACCATCCTTTAAACACACATATAAGGCGGGATTGTGATTTGGTGCGTCGGTCCGCTGGTGTCAAGTCATTTTGGCATTAAAGCTCGGGACCCCAGAAACGACAAAAGTACAAAGTCAGTATTTGAGCCACCGAATGAATCAATATCATAGCGGAATGTACGTCTTAAGTCTTTGACAGGAACTACTTTTTCAAGCGGGTGCTTATCACCGTTAATTCAGAGACGTGAGATCTTACATGTTTCCATGTCTGAGACACATATACAAGGCTATTTGTGTCGCGTTGCACAGATCATCTGATACGTAGTCGCTTTGGCATTCAAAATTTGGGTCCCAAAAACGGAAACTATACCAAGAGAGTCTTTGAGCCACCGAATGAGCCACTATCAAACCGGAATGTATGGATTAAGCCTTTGATAGGAACTACGTTTTAAGCTGATGTACATCATCGTTGAGTTCAGAAAAAGGACATTTTGTTTCAACTATAGCGTATGCAATGGTTAAAAAAGAGTACGACATAAGCCTTTGGCAGGAACTATTTTTTAAGCGGATGTATAACATCATTGATATTGGAAAAAGAACATTTTGTTTCAACTATAGCGTTAACAGCGCATGGATGAAAAAAACAACACTAGATTCATCTTCGCATACACTTGTAGTACTGGTCAACGACCGAGGCGTTTGATTTATACAATGTCTGAAACACACCTACTAGCCCTTATAGTGATGGAACCGACTTCATGCTCATGCAAACAGGTAAGATTCAGGCCAGCCGCCAAGTAGATTGGCGGCTGGCCTGTGATCTAACCTGTTTGCAATTCTGAGTACATTTCCTCATGGAAATTAAAGAGATATTTAAGGTTTTCGAAAGCAGACGGCCCAAAAAATCTAATTTTAGAAAATTACCCAGCATTCCAAGGGTTAGGTGTTTTGTGACATGTTGAACGGGTCATCTGGTATGAAGTCGCCATTCATCATGCTGCATTCCGGCGAGGTCAAAGCCAAAAGGTCGCATCTCTTTCATTTCCATCAAAGAGATTCGACATTTTGGTTTTACAGCGATGCAGTGTGGGTTGAGTCCGGAGTGACTTATGGTAACAGCTTTTCTAAACCGTAACATTAAAAAAGATAATTTGCAGCAGACGAACTACATGTACTGTATCGTAAAGCTTTAAATAGAGCTTGTCGTGTCGTCATAATGAACATTGTATATCAACTCAATGATTATTTTCATCAAACGGTTTATAGAAACGAATTACATGTTCTACTTCATAGAGCATGAAAATAGGGCTTGACATTTCAACGAACATAGGATATTAACTCACAATCTGAACACATCGGGTTTATCCAATAATAATATTAAATAATAGGGATGACGCCATATTGTTTCCCGCGAGAATGACGTGTTATTTTCGTTTCAAAAATAGATCTTAAATGTGCAATCTAAAAGGTCGTTTAATTTGATTAAGGAAACAATTATATATGTTACAACGTATAATTTCGCCATTTCGTATGTGTTACCGATAAGAAATGATTTAAAATGATGTCCAACACTTCCATACATATTGAACTACTTGACGTGCACGCTTAGAAAATGTGTTATACGCGGGGCCGATTTACCCGAAAAATTATAACCCTGCACTTATATCCGAGGTGTATTTCACAGCTCACGGAAATACCCTAGTCTTTCCGATTGATTAACTCATTCATAGCAAAGTACATGTTGGCACAGATATGAAGATGGATATGTAGTATGAAACAATCGCTTTTGAAATTGGTCCGTTTTAATGGAAGCTGTGAATTTGACAAGCTTTTATCCAAACTCATGCTTCGCTAGATCCAAAATGATGTTATAAAATTAGAATGGGAATGCTTTTACAAATAAAGTAAATTGTCGTTTCTAACAAAATGCTTACAAGATCATGTATAATAAAACTATGCAAATATATTGTTGGTATCAGAAATGAGAAGTTATTGTATTATTTTTTTTTACTTTAATTTTTGTTGTCTTTTAGACATCTTTACATTTTGCTGTCTTTTAGTAATCTTTAATTTTCGTTGTCTTCAAGTAATCTTTACAAATTATTGTGTTCTTTTTTTAGTAATCTTTGATTTGTGTTGACATTTAGTAATGTTTGCTTTTTGTTGTCTTTTAGTTATCTTTACTTTTTGTTTCCTTTTATGTTATCTTTTCTTTTATTTCTTCATTACTACATTTGTATATTTAAAATTACCTTTAGATATACCGTTAGATTATCTTAGATTTAGTATAATAACGTTTTGTTTTAAATGAGTGTTTTCGTTGATATTGTTTCTTTTTCACAGTTTCATTTTGCTCATACGTAAATAGTCTGGTTAACTCATACTGTGGCTTTTTTCTAGAACACATGTACTTATGTTACTGGCTAGTGTTTTTCAAGCGTCCATTCCCGCTTTGGTTTCAAGTTTACGTTTGTTTGTGAACCGTTTCAACAGTGAAAGCTATTTTGTCTTAGTACATACCTTTATTCATGAACTGTTACTTAAATTGCTTACGCTGGTCATATGTTTAAACATTATAAACACTGTTCATATGCATATAAATTATGAACACTTTTCTGAGTAGTTCGTACGCTACCGAAACATGGGATAAAAGTTCAGTGAACCTTTGCGTACATTTTTATAATGTTTGTACATCACGGGAGCCCCGAACGGTAAAAAGACGGCCATCGTGTGGACCAGAATATTGACGTGTGTAAAATGATGTTTGACGGTTAAGCCATATGTTAGTATGGTTTAACCATCATATAGATTTAAGACTAATTTAAAAGAAACATTTTTATGATGTTCAAACATGAACACGGGGCGTGCTGTGGGCACATTGTCGTTTGTTAACCTTTGTCTCCACGACATACATGTGCATACACATCCTAAAGAAACAAATAAAAACGAAACGAAGAAAAAAGAACATAATCATTTAACAAAAACAGCAGCAACTGCAACAGCAACAACAACAACAAAAACAACAACAACAAACACAACAACACCGACCACCACCACCACCACCACCACCATCATCACCACCAACACCACCACAACGATGAATTTTTCGTCATTTTCTTTTTCATTTCTCTCCCATCGCGGACTGTATGTAAACAATGCCCGCTGACAGATGACCTTGGTTTGAATGTACAACACCACTTTAACCCTTATAGTGCTGGAACCGACTTCATACTTATGCAATCAGGTAAGACCCAGGCCAGCCGCCAAGTAAATAGTATCTCTCCTCATCAAAATTAACAAGATATTTAAAGTTATGGAAAGCAGGCGACACACAAATCTATTTTCATAAGATTATCCAGTATTCTAAGGGTTAATCTCGCCTCGAAACACAAGAGAACATATACTGACCAATGTATACATGCTGTAATCGTGTCAAACATTCCACAGGTTACGTGCAGGAACGCAAGATTCTCGCGAGAGCTTGGCTTAAATTTTATACTTGTTTTATACGAAGTTATCTGACTAAAATGTGTACAATTGTCTCTTTAGTAGACGGTTTACTTACTTTATTTATTTATACAAGAAACCATAAGAATTAGAATATACAATGATTTGCACACATTAGCTACAAATTAAGTGTGTTGATAGAACGTACTATACGGTGAAGCTTCGGCAGGGGTCTATATATATATAGTTATTCTGGGGTCAATTCTAGGTAATATAATAACATAGTTATCCTGGGGTAAAATCTATATACTATACTAACACAATTATTATATAACATAGTTATCCTGGGGTAAAATCTATATACTATACTAACACAATTATTATATAACATAGTTATCCTGGGGTAAAATCTATATACTATACTAACACAGTTATTATATAACATAGTTATCCTGGGTTAAAATCCATATACTATACTAACACAATTATTATATAACAAAGTTATCCTGGGTTAAAATATATATACTATACTAACACAATTATTATATAACATAGTTATCCTGGGGTAAAATCTATATACTATACTAACACAATTATTATATAACATAGTTATCCTGGGGTAAAATCTATATACTATACTAACACAATTATTATATAACATAGTTATCCTGGGTTAAAATCCATATACTATACTAACACAATTATTATATAACAAAGTTATCCTGGGTTAAAATCTATATACTATACTAACACAGTTATTATATAACAAAGTTATCCTGGGTTAAAATCTATATACTATACTGACACAGTTATTATATAACATAGTTATCCTGGGGTAAAATCTATATACTATACTAACACAATTATTATATAACATAGTTATCCTGGGGTAAAATCTATATACTATACTAACACAATTATTATATAACATAGTTATCCTGGGGTAAAATCTATATACTATACTAACACAGTTATTATATAACATAGTTATCCTGGGGTAAAATCTATATGCTATACTAACACAGTTATCATATAACATAGTATTGACCCCAGGATAACTATGAACCCCTATTCTTATCAATTTGTAATAGTTTATAATCTTTGCTATATTTCGTAAATTTATGTAATTTTAAGGCCAATGGCAACGAGTTGCCGAGATATGCCTGCTATTTGAAATAGAAAAAAATAATAATAGTCAACCAACAGTACTGTTTGATTTAGGCATGCATTGTGTCATAGTTTGACTTACACAAATATATATAAATAAACATTGCGCCCTAAATGGCCTTAGCTGTCTATGCGCCTTTAAACACCATTCATTCGTTACAAATCTAAAGTTGTGAGAACTTGTGGCCAGACCCTGTTGCCAAAACATGTAAATATCGTGTTTTTTATTCACTGTAAAAGGATTTCTGGCAATAACATATGTTTAAAGTAAAGTAATTCATTCATTACAAAACTATATCATACAAAATTATTTGACAAAACACGTTTCATCTAACATCGTGGTATTCTCTGGCACCAAAACAGTACTACTCTTTTTGACATAGGACTGCTTTGTCTTTCACGAAGCTATGTCCTAAACAGAATGGGGTTAGCCGTTATGACCACGTGTTTCTTGTTGGCGTTCCTTGGTTCGAGTATCAAACTAGCAACCTACTTATCAGAAGACGGATAATCTACGTTTGCACAACCGGTTGGTTTCAATGCACGTCAGTGAGTTTTCGCGATCTATTAGTACATGGCAATGTGAAATGGTTTGTCATAATGGTTCCTCCAAATTTCTTGAAAAAATCGTTACCTATTTCATATTGTGTAATGGTAGCCGAATTAGATTTTATCAAGAGAGTTCACAAATAAACATCATAATAGAAAAGGGATAAGACCTCGAGTTTTACTTAATTTGGCTTCTGGCACGTATCAAACAACCACATTCATATTTTAAAATAAAAGGTTGGGAAACCGAATCATCACTTTGATGGACATTATATGTACGTCAAGGCAACAGTGTTCCAATTATTCTCTGAGTTGAAATGTCTTTTTCTCCATAACCGCTTATTC
Source organism: Cerastoderma edule (assembly GCA_947846245.1). Taxonomy (NCBI): domain Eukaryota; kingdom Metazoa; phylum Mollusca; class Bivalvia; order Cardiida; family Cardiidae; genus Cerastoderma; species Cerastoderma edule. The sequence continues at coordinate 12,934,591 of OX401416.1, read as the reverse complement.
AATTAGGGGCCATCAAAAACGTAACGTTCCATAAAGACTCATGTTTACGCGGTCATCGACTTGACAGGAAACGTGTCGTTTTTTCTCTTCTTCTTTTTTTTTCCTAATGAAAACTAGATTTTTTTTAACTTGACATTTACAATTGCCATTTGCCCTCGTAGCTTGTTACAGTACATACAAGTATGTATAATGATCCCCAAATAACACTTAGGACATGAGAGTATATTGTTTAACGTCGTTTTCAACGTTAACTTACGTATACCGGAGTGTTCCGTGCACCTTTACAATTAATATCATCTGTCTGTGACAAGGTCACTTGTCTTTTCAGCTTTTAGATTAAACATATCCATTTAACATCGGAGGTTAAGACTTTACCAGGCACCAAATTTTTGGATGTCCCAAATTGAAAGAGTTTGCAGGCATTACGGCATTTCAAAATGTGACGAAAGTGAAAAATAATCTTCTGATAGAGCGTAAAACAGTGTGTGAAAAGGAAAACTTGCTCTTTAAGAGCAATTTCTCCTTTCCCCACAATGTTTTCCAGAATCGTCTGCAACAATCTGGTAAACTGTCGTTATTGTTTGGTCATTGGTTGAAAAGCCTATACTTATCATTATCGATTATGTTTGTAGATGCTTACTTATACATAAGTATTTTCCTCTGATTGTGAATCAATGAACATAATGAAAGGTTCGGCCTCTTTGCCGTACGTAATGGTACTGCCTTCACTTCGAGTTGTATGGGATGAATTTCTTTCATGAACTTCATGCTTATACAAACAGGTTAGATCCAGCCCAGCCACCAAATCAATTGGCGGCTGGCCTATGATCTAACCTGTTTACTACTATGAGTATACTTCTTCATCAAGATTAAGTAGATATTTCAGGTTTTGAAAAGCAGACGACAAAAAAACTATTTTTAGAAAATTACCCAGCATTCTAAGGGTTACCTCTTTGGTCGTACAGGGCCCCCACCAATGTCTGTTGAGAAAGATATGTGCCAAAAGAACGACCCAACAAAATCGCGAAGCCACTCTTGGCAGGAAAGACTTCATCTAGAATTACTGACCGCGACCTTACTATTTCAATTTTGAAAAGTTAAACATTCCCATGGAGGGTTGGGATAATTGCATTAACCAGGTCAGCCATACGCGTTAAAGTATATCAAAACTGACATTGAAAGTTGATGGCTAATGTTCTTGACAGTTTGGACAGGGAAAAAAGCCGTGATATGGCCACTTAAAGAGAGCTGTTAATTCGAGATAAACTTTTATTTTTATATTTTTTCAGACATTTTCTTTTGTCATTGTTAATTTTTTTAACCATCTCAAAATGTCAGCTTTTAATTAGCTTGGGGATTTCTCTTAACGAATTTGCCCGTACGTTATGAGGTATCTTTGATAAATGAGAAAATATTTTGACCAGATAACTAGTCGCAGATCAAAAATTTGAAGTACCGCATTTGATCTGCGGGACATAGACAATACTTTTCCCGAAAGATTGTGTCATAAAGATGTTCGAAACGATCCTACTTTATAACAACCTAAGATCGACTTAATAAGAATTAGAGCCAAGCAGTCGACTTGAAATAACCGTTCTTGGAGGCTGGATAAAGCAACTAGAATGAGTGCGATGTATCTATCCATGTCTTACCATTATATTGCTTGAACCGACTTCATGCTTATGCAAAAATGTTGGATCCAGGCCAGCCGCAAAGTAAATTGGCGACTGGCCTGTGCTCTTACCTGTTTGCTACCTTGATTAACTGTCCTTATCAAAACTAAACAGATATTTCAGGATTTGGCAAGCAGACGACACACACATCTATTCTAAGAGAATTACCCAACATTCTAAGGGTTAACTCGGATGAGATGATAACATTATTGTAAGGTTTAATATGGGATGACTTCGACGCCTCATTTCCATAGAACGTGACAGATAAAACTTAAAAAGCCACAACAACACCACCACCACCGCCAACAACAACACCACCACCAACAACAAAATAACAATCGTTTTAAGTATTACACAGTCAAGGCTTATGGAAATTGAAAATGTTCCGCGAAATACTGGCGTGATTTCTTCTTCTTTTTATGCCACTGCTGCGTACGGATTGGGGATCGTTCTTTGTTTTATCAGGGGTTTGTGCCATTGCCCTAATTAAGCGGTTAATTGGGACACATTAGCCTTTTGTATCGTTTAACCTCATATCTGTCTGTCAGACAAACAACACGTTTGGGATTGTCATGATATTCAATAACGTTAACATGTTAAACTATGACACATACTTCCTTCATTTCAATCAAGATGTTTTTGTTGAAGAGCACCTTTGTTTAACCCATTACCAAACAATAACGACATTTGACCAGTTTGTTTCAGAATACTTTGGAAAAGATTGTGGGAAAAGGAGAAATTGCTCTTAACGAGCATTTTCTCCTTATCCCACAATGTTTTCTGACCTGTCAGAATATTACTTTTCAATTTCAACACATTTTCAAATGTCATCTTCAAACTCAATTTGGGACAGTCGAAAATTTGGTGTTTGGCAAAGGGTTAGCATCCAACCAGCATCGTAAGAGAACAGTTTTATTGTAGGTTGAATAAGTTGTACACCGTGAATTGATAACAATAATGCATAAACACGCTAAGCTCTGTGATATACCATACCCGGCTGTTTGTGATTGGATTTAAGAACCTTTCCGACACGTTTTCAACCATTTCGCGTTGTCAATTGTACTTGTCCATGTCCCTGGTTCTCCCTTACAGGTTCTGTACAACTTTCGTTCTAAGCCACGAAATGTTTTCTCTTTGGAACACGATAAGATGGTAATAAGATACGAATAAATCAAATCACAGCTACCCTACGGAACGTCAGAAATCGGAATGAGTATTGGCCAAGCCGTATTTCGGATTCATATAGGTCAGGTCCGACATGCTATCAGTTGAACGTTTGTAGCTAGACGTTTGTCATAAAGCTACGATATTATTGAAAGCGACATAAAACTGGAATTCGTCGACATAGGCGTGTCATTTGTTTGTTAATTGTCTATCACCATGGGTTCTTAGTCTGGATTACCTGCCCCTTAACATTACATTGGTAATCTATAGTACGACGGGAACCAGACTACATGGGTTCTTGAATTTAAATTGAATTAAACCCAAACCACAATGTTGTTGTGAGGCGAGAATCGATCAAACGAGAAGACAGATCTGAGAAGAAAGAATTGTCGATTTATGTTATATGCGTAAATATCTTATTTGCCGATTCATGGTACGTAGTTAGATTTACGTGGATATAAATATATTGATCTTCTAATCTATTGTCTATTATATCATTCGATGCGGAAATAAAGAGTTTAACTTGGACTGTTTATAGCGTGACGGTATTACAAATAGGACACTTGATCTTTAAATATCAACAACAGAAACATAAATGATGCCACTTTAGTTTTCTTTTCTGACATCTCAAAAACGAAACAATGGATAACATTATTAAGTTTCGGTAGATTTGTACACCCTTGCGTCTTAAACAACCTGTGCCATAACATTGCTCAAGTATCCATACATAATCTGCATGGTATATGGTTACAAATTGGCTTATTTGAAAACTTGAGAAAAATAATTTAGAACAAGATAACGGAGCAATCCAACCCCCCTTTATCCTGAATCTGTGAAGTCAAGTCTCTTCCTTGAAAAGAGAGAATCTATCGTGCAACCGTTTAGGCTGACAGAGATATACTTACATTGTGTGTGCGTATGTACGCAGCGCATAAGACGTTCCGTCAACCAGATCAGGTTGAGGAAATGTGATATGCTGTTCTGAGGCGACGAATCATACATGTATCCGAAGAACTTACATGTATATATTTTAGTTCTTATTATAAAGATTAAGAGATGAATAATAGAAAAGCACTGATAGTTTACAGAAGATGTCTTGCTTGGCCATTGATTTAGATGATGAACTTGCTAGCCGGCGTCACCAGTTCTACCCGATTGCTTCATAGGAGTGTTAAGACAGAACAGGATCTTATGGAGAACTAATGTTTCCCTTGAACCAGAATTGAAAATGTGTTGACATGGCGTTTAACCCATACACAAAGAATATCTTTAATCCATTATCTGTTTATTTGATGACCATTATCAGACGTGTTTAAGTTTCAACCAAGCATCAAAAATGAAAAACAATTATGAGTGGCGCGTCACATTAACTCTTACAGGCACATTTTTATACCACGGGAGTCGGCCGAGTGTGGACCTTAACTTCGAAAGGAGAAATTGATTATGAAGGTCAAACTATTCTTTAATCGCATTGATAATACGATTAACAGGAAAAGATATTCGAAGTTCTAAAGACTTTGAATCTTGTCACATAATGGCTTTTTGTCCGTTGCATATACATACTAGAACATAGACAATATGAGTGTATACATGTGGGATACATGTACAGTGAAGCCTCGTTTATCCGGACCCCGATTATCCGAATGTCTCGCAATCCGAACGAAATTGTAAGGGAACGGAATTATTTGACCAGTTTGTTGCAGACAACTTTTGAAAACATTGTGGGAAAAGGAGAAATTGCTCGTGACGAGCAATTTCTCCTTTTCCCACAATGTTTTCTGCCATACCAGAAGATTATTTTTGGGACGGTCGACAATTTGGCGTTTGCTGAAGTGTTATAAGTATACACGTGCATACAGACCGTTTATCTCTTAATTTGTATAAGAACATGCGCTACTTCATTAGTCCGGATGAATCGGTAATCCGGACATTCTGTTGGGAACGGACGTGTTCGGATTAACGAGAAATCACTGTTACTTATCATACCTTGAATTTAATCATTATTTTGTTAACAGCAGTCATAATGTGTCTGGAATATGTATCTAAATTATCAAAATCGACATTAACATCAGACATTCGTATGTAAATTGTTTACGAATAGCTAATAAGGAAGACGCATAATTTTGTATACAAATGGTGATAAATGGAACCGTTAGATACAGCTGATAACACATGTAACTAAAATGAATAACAACCAAATACTCATTAATGGTTATCAATGCGCTCGAAAAGTACATTTCTTTCCATGGTTTAGTTTTGCAGCATGGATGTGAATAGCAGATGACGGATTCCTGGGAAGAGATTATCCAATAGGGCCTCGGACCGCCTGAAAGGATCTATGAACCAAAATCAGAACAAGTAGCCATTTCTCCCCATCCACACACTAGTTATTCAATATATAATTAACCTTGGTTGGTTGTTTTATAAAAAAAATAGATGTTTGTATCGTCTGCCTTCCCAAGCAATAAATAACTGCTTAGATTTGATATTCTGAGTAGCAGACAGGTAAGATCACAGGCCAGCCGCCAAGTAAATTGGCGTCTGACATGATCCAACCTGTTTGCATAAGCATGAAGTCATAGATAACATTTTTATTTGAATCTTGATGAATTGTTGTGTCACGAACATACGCAAAATAATGAATTCATGATATGCCCAAAGTGAAATAAAAATGATTGAGAAATTAACCGGAAAGTTTTGCAAAAACAACAAGGCTCCTTCTGTCAAAATCAAAAGTTTGGTAAAAGGCTTCAGAGAAAATCTCAATCATTAAAAGCTACACCATTGTCCATCTCACAAAATAAGAAAACAGTATTTTTTGTGTGTTTCATACTCCTTTGAATAGTCTTACAGCAAACATCTCCCGCAAAAGTAAAACAAAAATGATGTATTGCTCATGAGGCACAATTTCTTCTTTCGGCACAATGGTTTCTTCCAAACGTCACAAGGGAAGATTTTCTGTTTGACTATTGTAAACTTCGTCAGGTGTTTCTTCTATACAAGACAAATAACAAAATATCGTACTCCAATACATTATGGACCGAATTAAATTGAAGGGCATTATTTCTTCTGTTTCTGTACATTTTGCTTGATGACACTGTTATACCTTTAACCCTTATAGAGCTAGAACCTACTTCATGCCTATGCAAACAGGTTGGATCAAGGCCAGCCGCCAAGTAAATTGGTGACATATCGTAAATGGTAAAATATCGGTACGATCGTCATGTCTATCTTTGGAAACGTTTAGCTTCCCTTGTCACGTGATTCTATCAGATGAGCGAGAAAGAATTCTTGCGTTTATTTATGAACCGGCTTCCGAATAGAAGCCTTGACATGTGCGAAGTCCTAATTCACGTTTTTTTTAACGAATCGTGAGATTTCCACAACTTAGAGGTGAAGAAATTAAACATGATCTTTCGATTAGTGATGGTGGCTGTTGATATAAATCTTCGTAAACGTCTATTACTTCCAGAGCACGAATCTCTGAGTAAGTCCCTTTAAATGAAAGGTTCAATGAAACGAAGAAAGGCAATTTTACCCATTCCCAGACGAAAACGACATTTGACCACTTTGTTGCAGACGATTCTGAAAACATTGTGGAAAAGGAGAAATTGCTCGTAACGAGCAATTGTTCCTTTTTCCCCAATGTTTTTTGTCTTATCAGAAGCTTGCTTTCCAATTTCATTAAATTTTGTAATGTCGTCTGCAAACTCTTCCAATTTGAGACAGTCAAAAAGTTTGGCGTTTGGTAATGGGTTAAGGTTTAACCACAGGATGAGCCGAGAGGAAAATGAAACTTGAATGTCGTCCAGGACACTTCATTGAAGTCGCTCTCTCGGAACATGGAACGGATATTACATCTGAGTGAAATAGCACGTCCGGAGTTTCGGATTCGCATGTCCGGCATGACAGGGCCAATCCGGAATGCTTTATTACGCTTTGATAAAAATGTCTACATCAGAAATGTTATCAACGAACTCTTATTACTTCGATTAGATTTGATGGGAGTCGAGGGCATCTAGTATTGAGTATACACTCTCTCAACGAATGAAGATATTCCAGACAAATATTTTATCTGTGTTTTCCCAAAATCCGTCCATTTCAAAGACTTGACGACTCATAGTGAAACAATGTCGGTGCATGGTAACACGTAGTAAACTTGGTGTTGTGTTTTAAACAGGGTAAACATGGATAAGCATGTTCCATAAAACAGCCAGTCTTCTCTGGATCCTTTGCGACTGCGTTTGCAGGAATAAATGTAATTGATTCGTTGAATTTTTCTGTGTCCGTTAAAACTATTTGAATGGTCATCAATATTTGGGCTATTTATACCGTACGTCAATGTACGAAGCCGATTGTTTCGTCAGTTCATTTGTAAATACTTTGTATCTATTTATTATAGTATAGCATTAACCCCAGCCGGAAAATAAAGGCTTTATAGGGTATTGTTTCTGGTAAAGGTAATGATGAACTCGTTTTGATATTACCAATGAAAAAGCTAATGAAAAACAACCAAGGTGATTGTATATAACTAAATAAAAAGCTTATGAGAAACAACGTGATTGTTAACCGAAATGAATAAACACCTTTTCTCCTTGGATGGGGCATGTGTTTTACCGTTTGATACCCCCAAGGCTGTAGGTCAAGAACATGAATGCATGAAATGCATTTGAATGATCGCGAAACTTGAGGACATGTTTTGTCTGAAACTAGTTCGAGCTGGTCAGAGAGGCTGGGTGTCGGTGTGGATAGTATTGGATTAGGACCTGTAAATGCCTACCCGACGAAGTGGCTTTGGTCAGTCAAAAGGGAGGGCAACTTTCTGTTTCTGAGAGAATAGAGAAGGGATAAAACACACAATTCAGGTATTATTGTTGTTTTTTCAGATTTGCTTTTAAAATATGTCTTTATATGGATTATTAACCCTTATAGTGTTGGACCCGACTTCATGCTTATTCAAACAGGTTGGATCGCAGGCCAGCCGCCAAATAACTTGGCGGCTGGCCTGTGATCCAAACTGTTTGCTACTCTGAGTATTTTTTCCCGTCAGAATTTAGCAGACATTTAAGCTTTTGTAAAGCAGACGACACGAACATTTATTTTTAGAAAGTTACCCATCATTCTAAGGGTTAACCCATTCCCTTATCTGGAATTGCCTGACTGGTTCAAATTGAAAATAACAGTCGATGACAAATGAGAAATGAAGCATGAACAAGAATAATTTTCCTTACAATATTGTGTTGAAGCATCTGTGAAAAACGCTAAATTGCTCATTTGGAAAAAAATCATGCATTTTTATGGAGGCTTCTACACTTTAATGCAGCAGATGTGTCGAAATGTCGTATTATAAATTAAAGGGTTAAACTTACGAATGAAAGTTGCTAACAACCGCATATTTAAGTGCTACATGTATAGTGTATAAAACAGATTTGTAACCACAGGGGATTAACCCATTACCAAAACAATGACGACATCTAACCTCTTTGTTGCAGACAACTTTGGAAAACGTTGTTGGAAAAGGAGAATTTGCTCGCTAAGAGCAATTTTTCCTTTTCTCACAAGGCTTTCTGCTCTATCTGAAGATTAACTTGAAATTTCATCACATTTTGAAATGTCGTCTGCAAACTCTTTTAAATTGGGACAGTCGAATATTTGTCGTTTGGGAAAGGGTTAAGGAGGGTTGTACTTGGGAGGTTGCATGCTTGATCCCAGACTGGGGTAAACCTGAGAATGCTGGGTAAATTTGCTAAAAAGAGATCATTGGGTCATCTGCTCTTCAAAATCTTAATCTTCTGTTTAATTTTGATTAAGAAAGGTTTTCAGAGTAGCAAACAGGTTAGATCACAGGCCAGCCGCCAAGTCAATTGGCGGCTGGCCTGTGGTCTAACCTGTTTTTATGGGCATGAAGTCGGTTCCAGAACTATAAAGGTAAAGCCCAAACAACAATTGTAGATTCATAAGGTCAACTAATATACGTTGTAAAGTGTCACCTTTTTAAATGGTTAAGTGTTAATAAGAGTGTTGAATAACCATGCATATTAACAAACTACTAGAGATCGTATAATAACCTTAAAAGTGGGTATTTAAACTATCCAAAAATAATGCAGACATTTTAAAACTATTTGCCAAAGGCTTAATATGAAAGCATTGTGGAAAAGCGTTATTTACCCACCACGAATACATTGTTCATTTGTTTTATTGATTTGAATGATAAAAAAAGCGGAGAAACATTCTATTTCATAAAGGGTAACCTGGTGTCATTACTCGTAAATATCTCGAAAGGGTTAAAGGGATGACGAGAAGGTGTTTGAATCGTTTGTTAACGAGGTGTTTGTATTAGATCAGCATTTAAATGTTAATTCGCCAACAACAGCAAACAATAGAAGTAGTAAAAGTCTCGATCTGGAAAAGGAGTGATCCAACAAGTATTTTCGATCTGAAGTGAATGGGACTTAACGTCACTTTCAACATTAATCAGATTTAACTCACGGTTGTTAAAGGTCATGCTTCTTAGTTCTCTCTAGTGATGCCCTTTTTGTCCTCGAGTCTGGTTCTTTTTATGATTTTCTTATTACCACAGGAACCTGTGGGTGACAATATTATAAAGACTTCTAAATGACTGGCCAATTGCAGCGCCATCTATGATCGAACGGTCTACTATTGAAGTATTTGAGAAATATACCTTTTTGGACAGTCGATGAATTCTACAACACTTGAGTTTATCGTCTTAAATAGATATCTTATATTTCATACTGCAAAATTTATCAGAAAAGATTCCAGGATTAAAAGCATTGAACTGTAAACCAACCATATATTTTCATGTCAACGACTGCTGAATTCCTCTGTCACTTGAACCGAAACAATATATTATTTGGGTGCTGTTTTTTTCTATAATATTTCCTTTCTGTGAAACGCTAATTTTACTTCACTTTTGTAACATATTTGATTTGTATTGTTTGCTTTATTACGCAATGGTATATTCTGTTCAGATCAACGGCTAAGTATTACCAACATTTAAGTAAACTATTTATTTCGACCCCCATGAAGTGAGATAACGAATCAATCTATGTAATTTGCGCGGTACACGTGCTTTTTGCCTGAAACCATAAACTGTTAAGTGCGGCATTTTATCCATTCGAAATAAAGAATACAATTTCAGCGGTTATTGAAGGAAAAATTGTCATTGATGCAGAATTTTGTCCCATAAACACTAAGGGTTTCCCTTTAAGACACAAACGCCCGAATAATGATCGTTGATAGCGATAAACCGCATTTGTACACGTATTTCATCCTCAAGTATCGTGTTACATTGGACTATTTCCTAGTTAAGTAATGAAAGTTGACCGATACGAATAATTGAATTGACGAGACACAATACAGTCAAACTTGTGTTAAGAGGCCAGACTACGAAACTGAAAAACCTGGCTGTTTAAGACAGGTTGGCTGCTTAACACAACATGATGTACACTATAAACTTAACGGACTTTCTGTAGTGGCAGTTTGGCTGCTTCAAGGATGGTTGCTTAACACAAGTTGTACTGTATACCCGAAACAGTGTTGTGGGGGACAGTGGTCCAGATGTAGAGCGTCGGCTTCTGAACAAGAGGGTCGAGGGTTCCAGTCCTGTGAGTAGCGGGATCTGCCTTGCGACCTTTCATTAATCTGCATTCGGCGCGAATACTGGTTATGTATTTAGGAAGCAGAATCGAGAGTGATTAATTTAAGTTGTAAGAACTTTTTTCAGAATTTATGTAAAATAAATAAGTTTAGAACTAAATATTGTTGAAAATGAGTTTAACCCCAGGATATTAGCCTATTACCAAACAATAACGATATTTGACCACTTTGTTGCAGAACACTCTGGAAAACACTTTGGGAAAAGAAGAAATTGCTCATGAAGAGCAATTTCTCCTTTTCCCACAATGTTTTCCACTCTGTCAGAAAATTACTTTCCATTTTCATCAAATTTTTAAATGTCGTCTGCAAACTCTTTCAATTTTGGACAGTCTAAAATGTGGTGTTTGGTAAAGGGTTAATGGACGTTATTGACCGTTACCTACATAGGTATGTACTTTTAAGGTCATCGATCTTTGACGGGTGATAGATAGAATATTCGGGGTCTATATGTCATCTCTCCTTAATTGATCAATTTTTTATCACTATTGTTAATAGTCGATTCATAATGGTCAAACAGTCATCTGTACGTATACCCTTTGTTCGAAGTTTATTTACACGCATTTCATTTCCTTGGTTGTATTACATGTATGTTTGATTTGGTCGTGTATTTGACTTGTGTGTATACAGTGAATAAACATATATGTTAATCCAAAAGTGTGATTTCGTTCGCTTTCAATATGTGTCACATATAAACTGTACATACATGTACTTAGAAAAATTGACGCTTCCTGAATCAATTATGCTTTACAAAAACATAACATGTCTTTGTGCTTTAAATAGCTATTAGCTACTTTCATGTATTTGTATATCAAACAGCAATGCAAAAGGTATATTGGCATTCTATAATGTTTTTTGATACAATAGTTCATTAGTTTATACAATCTTTTGGATGATGTAACATGGTTTTGGTAGTACTAGATCAATGGTTTTCCATGTACATTATCCAATGAAGTATAATACATGTCAATGTATCTCGGACGTATATAAATTTATTGTGAGCTATTGTGCTTAAAAAGACTGCGAAACCATGTACAATGATTCTATATTGAACATAGGAAAAATATATGAGTAGCGGGAAATCTATGAGTAGAGCGATATGCAAAGATGCTTCCCTTGCGTTCATGCTACCATAAAACGAAAGCTGTGTTTGGTTGCGATTGTTTATCTTCGAATATAATATTCAGTTATAGGGAAACAGAAACTGCATTCATTTATAGGGAAATAGAAACTGTATTCATTTATAGGGAAATAGAAACTGTATTCATTTATAGGGAAATAGAAACTGTCTTCATGTATAGGGAAATAGAAACTGTATTCATTTATAGGGAAATAGAAACTGCGAAACATCTGCTTTGTTAGGTGACAAAGCGGTGATAAATTATCAGACCGAAATACACTTTAGACGCAATTATAGCAGCCGAAAAGATGACTACGATTTGACACCAACTTCCGCTGTTCACGTCGACACGGAATATGCGTTTTTTATGACAAATGTACTTCTTGTTCTAATGGGTTAACATAGATAGAAAAACGTAAAGAAAGAAGGTGCATACAATCGGACGGGGAGGCAGGCATTCCTTCATAGGAACATGGATATCCATGCAAGCGCTTTCGCAGACACACGTAAACGCAAACGATCTAACAAACTAACTTTAACGCTATATTGACTATTACGAAAAAGGGCCACAATCATGAAGATTTGGACCATCAGTCGTTTAGTGGGATAAGGCCTCTCTCTCTCTCTCTCTCTCTCTCTCTCTCTCTCTCTCTCTCTCTCTCTCTCTCTCTCTCTCTCTCTCTCTCTCTCTCTCTCTCTCTCTCTCTCTCTCTCTCTCTCTCTCTCTCTCTCTCTCTCTCTCTCTCTCTCTCTCTCTCTCTCTCTCTCTCTCTCTCTCTCGCTCTCTCTCTCTCTCTCTCTCTCTCTCTCTCTCTCTCTCTCTCTCTCTCTCTCTCTCTCTCTCTCTCTCTCTCTCTCTCTCTCTCTCTCTCTCTCTCTCTCTCTCTCTCTCTCTCTCTCTCTCTCTCTCTCTCTCTCTCTCTCTCTCTCTCTCTCTCTCTCTCTCTCTCTCTCTCTCTCTCTCTCTCTCTCTCTCTCTCTCTCTCTCTCTCTCTCTCTCTCTCTCTCTCTCTCTCTCTCTCTCTCTCTCTCTCTCTCTCTCTCTCTCTCTCTCTCTCTCTCTCTCTCTCTCTCTCTCTCTCTCTCTCTCTCTCTCTCTCTCTCTCTCTCTCTCTCTCTCTCTCTCTCTCTCTCTCTCTCTCTCTCTCTCTCTCTCTCTCTCTCTCTCTCTCTCTCTCTCTCTCTCTCTCTCTCTCTCTCTCTCTCTCTCTCTCTCTCTCTCTCTCTCTCTCTCTCTCTCTCTCTCTCTCTCTCTCTCTCTCTCTCCCCCCCTCTCCCTCTCCCTCTCTCTCTCTCTCTCTCTCTCTCTCTCTCTCTCTCTCTCTCTCTCTCTCTCTCTCTCTCTCTCTCTCTCTCTCTCTCTCTCACTCTCTCTCTCTCTCTCTCTCTCTCTCTCTTTCTTATGTAAGAATCGTTGAAAATAATGTGTACTTATTGAAAATTGTTAATTGATATGTTCCTAATTGGCCAAAGACTTTCTTCACTGAATAAATCATTGAAGTGTATTGTGTTGTAGTGTATACCTCAACTTAACACAACATCCAGAGCTTTTGTTCCCTGTTGTATTTACACAATAAATATAGTTTATTTCTTTTCTTATAAATGAGTCAGTATGCATGTACACATTTCAACATATAAGTCATTATAAGTCATTATACAGTCAATAAAAAAAGATTTAATGATATATCTTTCTCTATCTATGACGTAAGAACCACGTGTTGGATAAAAACCGAGTGTATACGTATGGAGTGGTCAGTCCATTATTGACAAAGTATCGCAGTATGCGCTCACTATTGGTTTTGATGTACCGATGACAAATAAACATTAATAATTACTAGGCAATCAATCAACTGCCTGTCAATGAAGATATTCACAGGTGAAAACCCAGTCTTGATTTATCGGCGGAAAATGAAGTCATAAACCAGATTGTGGGAAACACACAGCTGATCCGAAAAGATGGGTTCTCACATGAGCTTTGGATTTTCCATCCTTCCATTGGTCATATGTTCATATGCTTTCCCTTGGTTTTATTTACCCTTAAAATGCTGGATAATTGTCTTAAAATATATTTTTGCGTTATCTGGTTTCCAAAACCTTAGATATCTGCTATTTTTTTATTAGGAAAGATACCCAGAGTAGCAAACAGGTAAGATCACAGGCCAGCCGCCAATTTACTTGATATAACCTGTTTTCATAAGCATAAAGTTGGTTCCAGCACTATGCTGGTTAAGTATTCTCAAGCTCTCACTGTTAATGTATAGCACTTCCCCCAACAACTACACTCCCCAAATGTCATAAGTATGTTAATTTGCCGACATGTCTTGACAAACTGTATGATTTGTCTACTTTGTAAACTGTGAAGGAAATAACAGAATATTGTATTGTATTATGTTGTATCGCAGTTAGTGGATCAATGGATTTCTTAGAGTTTACTTGCTTAAGATTGAAGCTTAATTCCGATTTCAATAGTCTTAAAGGTACATGCATATGATGGTGGTCAATGTCATAAATTCTTCACAACCGCTTACTATACATATTTTTGCTCTTCCTATCCCCTGAGGTTTTTTTTAATTATCTTATAGTTTTACAGATGTGTGAATAGCAAATATAAGAAATTAGCAAACTAATTCAATAAAACAACATTTCTATTTGCCTATATGATATCGCAACGGACCGACCATATGTGGCATTTCCCGAAGCATGAAAACGGGCTAGTTTTAGCCAGAAAGCGGTTTAATTAACCTGTTCATAGTTTGTGTTTGTGGTAGATGACAGTGTTTCTGATCATTTAAGGGATCAACCTTGTCAAAGAATAAAAATAATTACTGGTTTCACACTTTTCTCCTTAACAATGATACCGATTTAAAATATATGTTCAATAATACGTTACTGTATATTTCTTTTGTTTGTGGTTGTTTGTGATAATAAAATGTAATGTAAATATGTAAGCAACAACATGTATTTGTTATGTTAATATACCTTTGAACTTCTTTTTATACATGTTTATGAATTTGGAAATAATTGAAGCAAAGGATATTTCAACCAGCTACCAAAATTTCCTCATTTCACAATAGTTCAAAATGTTGTCGGCTATACATGCGTTGGCGACTTTGTGTTGTTGAAATCATGATACGTACGGACACATTGAGAGACAGACAGTCACATTGAGAGAGACAAACAGGATGACAGACAGACAGAGAGAGACACAGAGAGACAAAGAGAGAGGGAAAACCTATAGAGAAAGAATAAGGAATTGTTCATCACATGTGAAACTACTCGTAAACTTCAAATGACGTCAAGATGCGTTCTAAAACAATATCGGAAACAGTTCTAATGACTAGCCCGAAATTCTATTCCTTGTCACATATAAGTCTGTGCCATTTCCTGAAGCTATTAATGGGTCCTCTATTCCCTAAGCATGGAAGGATATGTCAGACCTGCTTTATCATACTTTGTCACTCAGTTATGGTCGTACAACTCTACAGTCCTTTTACTCTGGCGTTTAGTTTCATTCAGGATTGTGATTGGTCAAAACATCTTTAAGGTAGAATACCCATGATTCGCTATTTTGAAACTGTTCTGTCGCCGTATTATTTCGATATTTCTCGGTTTACATCGGTCTCGGCTGGAACTGTTCGAATAGTTCCTGCACAGACCGATGTTTACCGAGAACGACCAAAGTTATCCGACGAAGAAAAGAAAATTAAAACGATGGAATATGGTAATTCTACCCTAATTCAGCGTTTAACCATTTTCCCAAAATGAGAATATATAACCTAACTTAATCAAAAGCAAAGCCTGACGGCAAAAGATACGAGAAAAATATTTCACTTAAGACATTTGGTAGAAACCACTGTTGTAAAAAGGTAAATGTGTGATTTGTTGACTTTCTGTCTTTGTAATACTATTTCCTACTTATGCCTGAATACCATCGTTAATGTCTCGATTAAACTGTTTGTAGTTCTAATACGGAGTGGTTCTAATAAGTTATGGCTTCAGCGAACTAACTTTAGGCTAAACGCATCATCCGATGGTAAATATAGGTATGTGCCGTATACAGTTCTGGTCTGGGCAATTACAAATAGCTTTAACTGCCGTAATTCAAATGATCGAATATTGAAAGACCCTATTTATTGAAATAAGGTTCATTAGAAACGATATATAACCCGAACAAAGAACACCATTGATTTATAGGGTATGCTAATGATGTTTATTATACCTATCATAATTGGTTTTGGAACTGGTTCAGAAAATAGTGCCTGTTGGTGCTTTGATGAAGAAGCTAATGACAAAGTTAAATTCAACGAATTTATGTCATACAATGTCTTACAAGTACACTTTCGCAAATCTGAATTGTCTTACCAAACCGCTACTCCACGAAAGCTGCAGCTTCATCCAAATTTTATTCCGAACCTTTACCACTGGGCCATACAAGACCCAAACAGGACCCCAACACATTCACCTTTTCAATGTACTTAGGGAATAGTTGAATTTCTGTATACCAGACTTGTTGTATTGTGTACTATTTTTGATGGACACGTTACGGAGGTCTTTAGTGTTAACTGCCTTCGTCAATCGTTTCTGTATACAGTGAACCCTCGTTTATCCGGACCCCGATTATCCGGATGTCTCGCAATCCGAACAAAATTGTAAGGGAACGGAATTATTGGACCAGTTTATTGCAATTGACTTTTGAAAACATTGTGGGTAAAGGAGAAATTGCTCGTGACGAGCAATTTCTCCTTTTCCCACAATGTTTTCTGCAATATCAGAAGATTACCTTTGAATTTCATCACGTTTTGATGTCTTCAGCAAACTCTTTCAATTTGGGACGGTCGACAATTTGGCGTTTGCTAAAGGGTTATAACTATACACCGCTCATACAGACCGTTTATGTCTTAATGTGAATAAGAACATGCTCTGCTTCATTAGTCCGGATTATTCGGTAAACCGGACATTTTGTTGGGAACGGACATGTTCGGATAAACGAGGGTTCACTGTATATACATTTGGCGTCACACACACTTCCACGACCGTCACAGAGGCATAGAGCTAAAGACAAAGTCCAACATTGACGTATGTGAGGTGGCGTATCGAAACCACGACTAGATCATATCAAACACACGCAATAGTACTAACACGTTGAATAGAGCTTAAGACAAAGTCCAACATGGACGTTTGTGAGGTGGCGTATGGAAACCACGACTAGATCATATCCAACACACGCAATAGTACTAACACGTTGAATAGAGCTTAAGACAAAGTCCAACATGGACGTTTGTGAGGTGGCGTATGGAAACCACGACTAGATCATATCAAACATACGCAATAGTACTAACACGTTGAATAGAGCTTAAGACAAAGTCCAACATGGACGTTTGTGAGGTGGCGTATCGAAACCACGACTAGATCATATCCAACACACGCAATAGTACTAACACGTTGAATATCTGTAAATCTAACTTCTGATTGTCGAGCTATTCCATATATCGAAGTAAATACAGCTTCTCGTTTCATGTGTCCTTGATCTCTATGCCTATATATGCATAACATATATACATCGAACTTTCTCTATGTCGAACAGTTTCATCAGGTCCCTTGAATTTCGAGGTATTGAGATTTTACTGTACGTAATGACAATTTATGAAATGATCAGATTTTAAGACAAAACCGAAGCATATGTTAAAAAGACAAGAGGTGATTCCATCCAAGAGACTGGCACGCTAAAAGTAAATAATAAATGTTATTAGCGATGTTAATCCACACACAAATAAAATTTGATAACACCCTAAACTCGCATCGTCATCTTTCACGTTCGGGGACATTTATCATATTTTAGTGCTGGTTTGTGAATATATATTTTATTCACAAATGTATGTATTGAAGGTATATTAAGTAGGAATGCGAACGAACGTTTGAATCAATATTCGAATATTCGGCAACTAGTATTCGAAACTATTCGACTAATATACGAATATATTCGAATATTCGATGTAATAACTAGTTTTAATGTCCAAATGTCTTGCATATCCGAATCATGGTACACTTATCCTTTCTTGATATAGTCCAAAAAAGATATAGGGTATGATACATTCATTTATTTAGAAATAATTGTATTTATAGTACTGCAACGTTTAACAAACAGACAAGAGGATATATTTTTCACAAACGTAATTGAAAGGCTTACTATAGTCCTGCATTAAACCCACAACATCTTCTTTCGTAGAAAAGCTTTTTTTTTTCCTCAAGACGTGAATTCATGTTAGGCGAATGACATTGCCGGCTTTTGATACCCTATGTTCCATTTCGTTTTGATGTCATAGTTTAAAGAGATGACAAAACACGTGTTCTACATACGATTTATTTCCGCCAACTGTTAGGTTGTGTCTCACTGAAGCAATTAAAAAAGTGTTTTGACTCTTTACCAATTGAGACGTTTTTGATCCTCCCATAAATTGACAGTAATTGTAGGAAGGCAATGTTTTGATACTTAATTTAATGCTTTTGCTGTAGTAGAAACAGTCGTTGGAAAATGAGAAAGAACTCGTTTCAAACCATATTCCTATCATAAGATATAATTACCGACTTCCATATGTAATAGACATTCAACATCAGATAATGTAAGATAACGGAAAAACCAAAAGGTTATAGTTACCGTTGTAGTTACGTTGTTTTATGGATTTAAACGTAATCGTATATATAACTCAATTATTTCATTTGGATGTTTGAGTTCTTCATTAAAGCTTAAAAGTTTCTAAATATATCTAGATATTCATATTCTAATAGAAACTACTTATGAAGGGTCGTTCATTCATGTTAACGCATGCCTTACTGGTTTGTTGTAGAAATGATATACCAATGACTTTACGAAATGATGTTTTGAATATGCCTTCGGTCGATCTGTATTTGTAGTTTGCACGGTCAAATCCAAAACAGTAATAATTGATATAACCAGCGTTATGTATACATAACAACGTGTCTTATGACGGGAAATGAATGAACATAAGTCAGAAAACCTAAAGTCAGTTCCTACTTCTCAAACAACAAGGTTTTATCCAAAACAAACTCTCGGGACAAACTGGCTCTTCTGGACGTGTTGAAACTTTCCGTTAAACCTTATATAGTGCTTGAACCGACTTTTTTCTTATTCAAACAGGTTAGTTTCAGGCCAGCCGCCAAGTAAATTGGCGACTGGCCTGTGATCTAACCTGTTTATTACTTTGAGTATCTTTCCTCATAAAAGATAAAAAGATATTTAATGTTTTGAAAGGAAACGACACAACACTCTCTTTTTTAAATTGGAAAATTACCTAGCATTCTTAGGATTAATTTTTCACCAGGATTGTATAGCAGGTGAATGAAACCCACCTTGTGTTTTAAAGCGAATACTCTGGATTCGATTCAGGGCTGTCCTATATACAAACATAACAAGTATTGGTAGGAATGGCTTTCTGCAATGGGACTATGGGTTTACTTTATACCAAAGGACAAACATTGGTTTCTATTGTATACCAAAGAACAGACATTGGTTTAGTTTAAACCTATCTATTCTACATCGATTGTGAAACAAGTTCTTACAGCTTAGATTAATCACTATCGATTCTGCTTCCTTGAAACATGACCAGTACTCACACCGAATGTGGAATAATGAAGATTGTAAGGCAATTCCCGCTTCTCACTTGCAACCTTTCATTAATCCACATTCGGCGCGAGTACTGGTTATGTATCCAGGACAAACATTCGAATGTGTTAAATACCTAAGAACAAACATTTGTATGTATTATATACCAAAGAACACACATTGTTAGAAATAGTTTCCTACCACGAGACTCTGATTTTAGGAATGTACATAACGCCTGAATAGGCCAGTGACAGGTCACAAAAACGACAACAAGGGACGACATTTTGGAAATATCGCGATATAAGGGAACAAAGTGATGAAAATAAAATCATAACAACAACAACTAAAACAAAGAACACTAAACAAACAAATAAAACTCATTAGCAATGAAAACATGCTGTCTGTCTGAGAAGAACGGTATTGGGACGTGTATTAGATGGTGAAGGTAAACTACTACTAGATTGTCGGTAGAATACACGTATGACAGTCTTTGTCAGTTAGATGACAGTTCGGCCCCAACGTAATGTCAATCTTCCCAGACAACAGTATCTCGCACCATACAACCCTTTTACCTTCGGCTTACAAACAACAATACTCCCGTCTATCTTGAAGGAGTTTTTCATTTTTGAAACACATAATACTCGTATTACAAAATAATTTGACCAAAGGGGTGTTATTGCAGAAACGTCTTTTTGTCTTTTTTAAATTATGGTGTTTGTTGAGAAAACTATGGGTAACGTTACAAATGAAAATCGTATCATCATT
The DNA here is from genome assembly GCA_947846245.1 of Cerastoderma edule. Classification (NCBI taxonomy): domain Eukaryota; kingdom Metazoa; phylum Mollusca; class Bivalvia; order Cardiida; family Cardiidae; genus Cerastoderma; species Cerastoderma edule. The sequence continues at coordinate 12,914,574 of OX401416.1, read as the reverse complement.
TTGTTTGCTTTTTCTGCTCGTCTGCTATATTTCCTTTTGACAGGGTGAAGGTTGAATACACATTGACCCATCACTTTCTAGATACCACAAGTTAACTCGCCCGTGACAATTGTCTTAATTGAAACAATGTGACAAAACAAGATGCCCGTTACGACAATTTTCTTTTGCCACGTTCATCAGTGATTCTGGTTTCATAAATGTACATAAATGTTGTTTAGTATTTTCCGATTATACCGTGAAACGTTTTGAAAAGGAATATCACCCAAATGTTTTATTGGCGAAGGTAATGGGAGAGAAAGGTTAAGTAATTTCCTTTGAACAGACAATGCTTCAAGTCGTTGCATCAGACGATTTTTAAAGAACTTTTTGATTATGGTGGTGGGAGGGGGGAGCTTTACACAAAATAAGCTAATCAGTCAACTTGCTTCCAAGGATATAAATAGCAGTACATCAAACATAAATGTTAACTTAAATAGTTCTATTAATTTTGATGACTAACGATTTTCCGTGACGTCTGCTGCTTGTTAGTCTGACGAGGTAAAGGGTTGATATATTCCTACATCACGTCCGCCATTACCACACTCGCCTTTTCCCCTCAGTCGACCTATGACCTCCCCGAATTCAGCACGCATGAGCAGAACGCGCTAGAGGTCTGCCGAACGGGACTCGTTCTATTTACGGACATCTCATTCACAAGAAGGAAATACCTTGGAGCATGCGCAGTGCGATCGTTCAGAAAGTACACGCATACATATAAGGCAGAGAGCTGATGAGCGCTCTTAATTGGTTTTAAGTGGTTTAAGCTTCGCACCAGGTGGAAAGATAATGCAGTTATTGTGAAAAGACAGAAGTTCGATTTTTGAAATAAATGCCATTCAGAACTTGGTGTTTCGAATCAAATGGACTAAATTACCTAAACATGGATTATAATTAAAGAATTATCAACATGGAATTGGACTTAATTTGATTAGAAATAATACATTGCATAATATTAGAGATTCATTTGTGGATGTATTTTTATATCATTAGGTGATTATAACGGATTGATTAACAAATTGGACGAAGGTATTGTTGTACAAAATAGTGATTTCCCGTTCGCCAATATAGGTTTTCGTAAATAAAGTGTTCAGAAAACCCATGTGTATCATGAAAGATCGAAAAGATTCAGTGGAAAGTAACAACAACTTTGATCAACAACCATCCTTTTCTTCTAGTATTGCACATCCAAGACAGAAAGGACAAAGGTTTGTATTTGGGATCATTATTTCAATATAGTTCAAATAGAACTAGCATTTTACATCTTGTTTCTGTTTCTATATCTTTTACAAGTACACTAGGAGCATAGTCTTACCCTATTATTGTATATAATTGTAGTATAGAACACATGGTTGAAACTTCTAATATACAGGAAATGGTCATTTACGGAAAGGAATTGTGAAAACTATAAAGTTGCCTTGGTCATGATTTAATAAAATCTACCAATAGCAGAACGTTGTGTCTGATTATGAAACTATGTCTGTTACAGAAACCGTTTTGTACGGTATTTTTTAGGAACTTTTAATAAAACATATCTTGCATTATTGATACCTTTTTGCACGAGCGAGATTCTTAAATTCAACTAAAACATATCTTGTAAAATATAACTAACATGTAGTATCTTCTCTTCATACACTTATAAAGTTGCATTGCCGCTCTGTGTACCGAATGATTTTGTGCGAAAAGGAGGACAGACTCTCGAATTTTGAATATGCTCTTGGATTACTGTCGTAGCAATATATCATTTGAGTAAACGTTTCCCGAAATTGAAATGTTTTCTCGTAATACAATTTGAAATAAATGAAATAAAAAATTGCATGTTCAATTTCTGGCAGAGCTATTTTTTCCAATTGTTAAAAGAATCGACGTTCTAGTATTCATTTAGATCTTAACATAATGCTTTATTTTTGTTGTGTAGAAACACACGGTTGTAATATCTCTATGTCCAGTAATCAGTGTACATATAAATATATTCCCTGGACAAAGCATCCGTTAAAACATCGTGATTAGAAGACAAAATAATATGTTATAGTCAGAATCAAACTTTAATTCTTTATTTGTAAAACACTATCAAGAATATAATAGGTCTTTTCGACGTCTAAAGTTATCTCAGCTAGTATGTGCAGTAAGTCAATGAGTGGTTGAACAAAAAAAACTCATTTCGTCTGACGATCTTACATTAAAGTATTTTGTTCTGTATAAACAGTGGTACATGCGTTCAAAGATGTACCTGTTTGTCTTCATTATTTTGTTTTCTAATATTACAACAAAGACAACATTGTTCATCGTCTCAAAATTGTTCAACTTTACAATGGAAAGAAATCATGGCATGTTAGTGAAGATAGTTTCGAAAATAATTCAAGGAAAAGCTTGTTTTTATCTTAATATACGTTACAGCCACATACACATGGGAATAGTTAGCCATGTGCTTTATCAGTAGGGAGACATTTGAAGAATTGAGCCAACTTTGCAATACGCAGGCTAGGGTTATTATATATGAATAACGTTGACTTGTCATACAGTCAACTAGCGTAATAGCCTCATTTAGAGTTAATGTTTGATAAATGTAAAATTGTTCTAATTAAGGCCACATTTTACGGCGTTAATAGAATTAATTCAGCACCGACCTGCAGATTTATAGTTCTAATAAAAACTCCTTCGCCGATACATATCTACACAATGTATCTTAACCCTTATAGTGCTGGAACCGACTTCATGCTTATTCAAACAGGTTGGATCCAGGCCAGCCGCCAAGTTAATTGGCGGATGGCATGTGACCTAACCTGTTTGTTTCTCTGAGTATCTTTCCTCAACAAAATTAAGCAGATATTGAAGGTTTTGGAACGCATATGACACAAAAATCCATTTTTTAAAAAGAATACTCAGCATTCTAAGGGTTAAACTTTTCGAGTGCGTTAGAAATACAGGGTACAAGCATCTGAGACACAGCTCGACTAAAAACGAGAACAATGTGCACTACTATAGAGCTAATACCACGTACATAAACAGGTTTGCTAACCGTAGAGATTGGTTTGAAAAATTGCAGAATCAGCGTAAAATCCCTACCAAATTAACCAACACATTTATAAACAGCACATTTATAGACGTAAATAGATGCTCATTTATAAACATCAAATAGGCAAGATAAGTTTATATGCGCTTTGTTGTTAAAAATCACTGTCATGATAAAATAAGAACTTTTCCGCTTATATTTGTAAAATGTGTATATTTTAAATGTTTGATGTTGAACTGTATTACAACGATATGATCTTGACAAAAAACACAATGAAGCCAAAAGTTCTAGATGCATAAAATATCTCGCCGTCTTTATTTAGAATTTGTTAAGAAGACTTCATAGCATTTCTTTATAGTGTTTAAAACTAATCATTTTGTAGAATATGTTGACACATATCAAAGATACAATCCCGTATTGGTTCTTGTATGATTTCCAAAATGCTACCGATCAATTTAGAACAAAACTAAATTAAGAAAATATATCTTGCTTGTGTTGATCTTTGTCGCATGGGCAAAGTCCTTTTTTTCAACAAAAAATGTTAATCATTCTCTAAAACAAACTAATGAAATCTCGACACCGCTTTGCAGCCTTGGTAACGGAATGTGGGTGTCTAGAGACATTTCTAAATATCAAAATAAAGGTCTCTGTGACGACTTTTAGCATTAAAAGAAAACCCGTAGTCATGGTGTACAATGTTGCTTTGATTGTTTATTGCTCGTTAATCGTTAATTAGACTGTGAAACATTATTATGAAGCTTTCAAATGTCATAAAAACGTAAAATGAAATAGAGAAAATAGTTAATTTTCATCTATTTCAATTACATTTTTTGTGAAATAAAAAAATACGTATTTAGCATTTCAGATCTGAACATACACCTGGGCGAAACTAGTTTCTTTGACTTTGTGACTGCGTAAGACCAAATACCACAAGTAGTTTCAATATTATGTGACCTTCGTGGAAGGAACATGAAGACGTTAATGCATGGATCATATCCGTCCAATGGGCCTATAAGTCAACTAAATGAACTTTATTTTACAGTAAATCAATCTCTGTGCAAGACGGGTAGTCTATGAGATATATGAGGTGACCGCTATACACGGGTTTTACACACTCATTAGAATGTCAAATAAAAAAAACAGAAAAAAAACAAGAGAACAAAAGCAATCGATATGAATAGTTAAAACTGCACAACAGCTGTTCTATTACATGATATGCGTCTGACAAAAAGCCATTGAAAGCAAAAATAGATCGTTTTAAATTCTTTAAAGTATGTTAACAGAGAATTAACACCTATTTTAATCCAAAGGTGTGACATCGCTTTTGAGAAATTCTAACCATAAACTTATACATACTTAATAATGATAGAAGCTACGCTTTATGATTTGATTAGCTTTCAATAGCGACTTTTGTTTTTTGTTTTCTTTTCTGCGAACAAGCACCTTTAATCTTTAAGAGAAAATAGATATCGCCACCAACGGCAGTTTCGCCTTTCAGCTCCGACCAATGAGTTTGGTGAAGTGTTGTTCATCTTCTTAGGATTTTTATCCCATTGCCAAACATTGACCAGTTTGTTTTAGGCGACTCTTAAAGAACAATTTCTCCTTTTCCCACAATGTTTTCTGCCCTACCAGAAGATTGCTTTTCAATTTCATCACATCTTGGAATATATTCGGCAAACTCTTTCAATTTGGGAGAATCGAGAATTTGGCGTTTGGTAAAGGGTTAAAGGGATTATCGTTACCATGGTATCCATCTTTTCCCATCACTCGAATCGTTTTGGGGAGGGGGAATTACCATCGCACCATAACACACTACCAGTGGTCGTTAATCTTTGCACACGTTGTCTTTAAACTGTGAAGGACAATTCATCTCAGTTCTCTCGGTGCTTTAAACGTGTTGTGAAATTCGTTTTAACTACAAATCAGACGGCCGAATATCCGGAAAGATGACACATATTGCGCGACGGTATAAATATCATATCTGCCTCAGTAAATTTGTTTTAAAGAACATTAGTCAAGATGATGCCAACCCTTTACTAAACACCAATTTCTTTACTGTCCTAATTTGAATGAGTTTGCAGACGACATTTCAAAATGCGATGAAATTGGAAAGTAATCATCTGATAGGGTAGAAAACATTGTGGGTAAGGAAGAAATTGCTCGATATGAGCAATTTCTTCGATTTCCAAAATGTTTTTCAAAGTCTTCTACAACAAACTCGTAGAATGTCGTTATTGTTTGGTAAAGGGTTAATAAACGACTTGTGGTTGGAATACATACATGATTTACACGAAGCATGCGTTGTCAGTGTACTTTAATTGATATTAATGGCTGACACAAAATCATGCTTAAACTCTCTCGGGTAAAAAATATATATCACGAAACGCATTCGTCGTCCCTACGTCACATTTTATAGGACGCTTCAGATATGTTTATGTCCTCTAACTCTTTACTTTAAAGCTGCATGTTCTCAGAGGGGAAAATGGAAAGTCAAAATTAAATGTCGTTGAAACAAAACGGTTTTATACTGTTGTTTGAAAAACAATCAATATAACTATGATAAGAAAGCATAGGTAATGTAAGAATTTTAAACGTCAATTTATTAGAGAATGTACAGTTTATTTGCTGTAGGTCTCAAAATTGATGTCACGCTTTTGGATTATAACACATGTAAAAATATATATTTACTCAGTACATACACACTTTAACGAATTAAAGGCGATCTAATGATGCATCCAATGCCTATTTTTCATTAAGGAAATTAATAATTTTGATTTCAAATTTTCTCACATCTGTAAACAAGCACCGTTCAAGTAGGTGATGCGAGTTTCTTAATTGAAAGAGAACGCAAACGATAACACGATTAAGTTTCGACATACGTTCGTTGTTAATCGATCTTTAATTTTTACCAAACAATAACGACATTTGACCAGTTTACAGACGACTTTTGAAAACATCGTAACGAGCAATTTTTCCTTTTCCCACAATGTTTTCTGCCCTATCAGAAGATTACATTTCAATTTCATCACATTTTGAAAGGTCGCCTGCAAAGTATTTCAATTTGGGACAGTAAAAAAAATTGGCGTTTGGTAAAGGGTTAATAAGGTAATTTGGAGCCACAGCCAAGTTCTGTTGAACCCTAAAAAATACAAGAATCAATGAAATAACTTTACAACTGTTGAAGCGGTATTTGAATACCTACAACATAGAAATTGAATTAATCCAAAATTATTGTAGCGTCCTATGTCAGACGACGTAATAAATCCGTCAGTAAGATGACGTAATCGCTAAAGTGCACTTGTACAATCTGTCAAAACTGTACTGCGGCTTCGTGCAAGAAAACATGGGATAGCTCGGTCAATGGGTAATGCTTTATTCAACATCTTAAGCAAAGAATTTGTGAAATATCCGAAACAACATTTCCTCCTTTTTTTGATATAAGATAAGCAAAATTGCAAAATGACACATCATTGGAGTCATCTCTCTGGGACGCTTCCGATGACGTGTAACTTGGCAATAATTTACTTTATCAATGATGCTAACCATGTATTCAAATTTAGACTTACGCAAATATTTTCCGGTAGACGTTTCTTACAATCTCGTGAGACTATGAGTCTTTGGAACCAGAAATCAAACGCCTACACGAATCTGTTCAAGGTAACTCGATGTTTTGTACAATTATTACCATAAATGGTCCCATACCAAGATACCAAGCAGTAAATTTGTGTAGAATGTACGTTTTAAATTATGATGTGGAGGTGATTTTGATTTCTGTATTTTATAAGTAAATGTATGAATATGAATTTGCGCTTATAAGTAAAAATGAAGAAGTATTTTGCATCTCTGAATTCGATGACATCCAAGAATTTCTTGATATGGCAACTTTCATTGTTTCGACATACGCAAGCCCTGAATAGATGCTCGGAAGATTAATCTATTGATAATATCAGCTTATAAAGGTTTCGGTTATATACAATAGGCTATGGAAAGGAAGGACATAATCTGAACGCAGAATAGTGTTGAGAAAAACAATCCAGTTCAGGTAGACATACGTCTTATGAATTAATCAAACGGCTTCATAATGTTTTATGAATTACAACGGGTCGGTGAATTTGATTTAGACATGACACGAGACTGAAAATTCATTTGCATCTTTTGATCTTTACAAACTGGCTTTTAATATGGATAGCTTAATTTAAGTCTTTAAAAGAAAGTGTGATGCTCAATTCACATCACATACTGTACAATAATTTGAAAAGTCTACATAATTAAATAAAAGCTAACAATGCTGAGAGATTTATGAACCCATCAGACACTATATATCTCTATTCTGTATCACATTAGAATGTGTGCACAGTAACATGTTTTCAAGGGGATATACCGCGTCAAGGGCATAAGGTGTTGTGCATTAACGTAATTATAACCCCTTCTTGGGAAATTTGAACTGATCAAATTTTAGGTCAACGGGCAACTTTCTTTATAATACTATATGACTAATAGTTTCAACTAATTTGAAATACATCAACTGTATGGAAATCAATTGTGAGCAATTTCTCTTTTAGTCGGTGTGATTTCTTACATCTTCCTTAGCAGGTACGATGATACGAGTCTGAATGAAGTCAGAGGTAAGCATAAAAGCTATGCTGATATAAAACTACATAACAGCCCAGTAAAGTTGGATGACGTGTTTTTAGTTAACAGTTTACCGCGGCAGAAACGCAACTCCACCATATAACGTTACCGTCTTGCTTTCTCCAAACCATACAGTGCTGGAACTGACTTCAAGCTTATGCAAACAGGTCAGAACCAGGCCAGCCGCCAAGCAAATTGGCAGCTGACCTGTGATCTTACCTGTTTGCTACTCTGAGTATCTTTCCTTGACACAATCAGGCAGATATTTAAGGTTTTGGAAAACAGACTACACAAAATCTATTTTTAGAAAAGAACCCAGCATTCTAAGGGTTAACATTTCCCAATAGCCGAATTTGTGACAAGCAGCTGCAGACACACGACACAAATAGCAAGAAAAGAAAAGAGCACACACGAAAAAGAACATTTTATTCATGATATTTGTCTGAAAAACTATCGCAACTTGAGTAATTCATCCTGGTGTCACATTGGTTTCGGAAAACTTTGTAGCAGCCCTGCCACAGATAAATATGATGGATACTAAATTGTATTGTCAGTCTGATAAACAAATAACAGAACAGATCAGATTCTTGTTTTGCGACTTGTACAAAGTACATCATCATACATACATAGCATGAAAAACAAATATTTCATATGATGTATGACAAACAAATACCATTTAACACAGAAAAAGGTTCCTGTGGACAATACTTGACGATAGTTACCTTTAGGTCCTGCGTGACCCAGTCAATAAGGTCGTGAATTAATAACCTTGGAATGCCGGGTCTAATCCTCACCAGCGCAACGCCACTGGTTTTGTTACAATCATTCGACAAGATTATATTTGATAGTCCTAGCCTAGTACAATAGTATGAATCATTGGAAAGCCGTAATATAACCGAAAATCAGTAGACGCTGGGTTAAACCCCATAAAAAATAAGGTGATGGAAACTTGACAGAGTTGAATGACGGTCACGTTTACTTTTGTACCGACCCGGGTCCTCATAACAGGAAATACAAGGTGACAGTCCCTTGTTTTAACATGGTACACGCTTGAAGATTAATTTTATACGTTACGAAACTCATAAACTAAATCTGCAACAAGTCTAATTAATTCAGGCGGTTTTGTCTCATGCCATTTCCCCCTTCATTTAGAGGGGTTTTATTTGTGTGGCTTGGTCTGAAATGGGAACCATAGCAGATGACGCACGCCATGAAACAATTTTGCATTTATCCATGCAGATTTCTTGTATAATTTTCTCCATTTCGTGGATATTTGCGTTATAGTCCGATTTTAAAACAGGAGGTCGAAATCAATTAATGAATGGATACAACAAACTGAGTAGTACTAGCTTGACAAGCTTAAACCCTTATAGTGCTGGAACCGACTTCATGCTTATGTAAACAGGTAAGATCCGTTTGCCTCGGTATGTGAAAAGGAACCATACATGCTCAAGTCCTATTTGAAGCTCTCTTAACCTACTGCCATATTAGATTATAACAATTCAAGTTCTAAACCATGTTTTGTTAACGTATCATTCGCGTGTATCATACCTACTTGGACCCACAGCTGGTGACATTTGCATGCATTGTACATAAAGTTATTGCTCTTTTAATGGCTGCAGATCCTCGCAGTAAAAACCAAAATATCGAAACTTAAGCCGATACATCTTTAAGGGATAACACTAACTAATCGACACCTCAATTTGAAATTTAACAACTTCGTTAGAAATAATTGTTTTCGCTTTGTTAAGATTGTTATAAAATAAGTCGTTGACGACTTCTATAGACAGGAACGAGTTTTATATAAATATGTTTTCATGCATCTTAAATACGCATACGAATGTTTTCTTTTAAAATTGGCTGGAATACTTACATTTACATCAATAATTTCACGTGTCTTGAGTAAGTGGGTAATAGAATAATGTACCAGTTTATACTTACTCGTACAACTTCTCTTCACTCTCGATTACTGCTTCCTGGATACTACACCAGTACTCGTGTCGATTCGTGGGTCAGTCCCGGCAATTTTCACCTCTCCTAACGGGGATTCAAACCCGGGACCCTCGGTACAAGAGGCTGACGCCTACCAAAGAATGTTATGTTTGCATGAAGAAGAGCTCAGATTTCGTCACCCCTGTAGTATGTTGTAATGTTTGTTATGTTTGCAGGATGAAGAAGCGAATGTCGATGTTATTACACACCCACGTGGCGTTGATCATCCTGACCGCCTGTGCTGTACTGGACTCTTCCTGTGTCATAGGTCAGATTATCGCAGACATCCTCATTATGAAAGGTGAGTTGATAAACGGTCTTACAGATCACACAATCTTAGGGATAAATCAATAAATCTTACAAATCATACAATATGGGGAATAAATCAACAAACAGTCTTACAAATCACAGAATATTGGGGATAGATTAACAAACGATCTTAAAGATCCCACAATATGAAGGATACATCAACAAACGATCTTATAAATCACACAATATGAAGGATACATCAACAAACGATCTTATAAATCACACAATATGAAGGAATTGTGTACGTTACCAGTCTTGATTACACGGTTGTTCAAATCGACTAATTCAAGGCCTATTGTATGAACGCAAAAAGACGACCTGACAGAAATGACAGTTTCCCTCGTGTTTCTTGTCATTCTGACTCTACTAAGGCGACACATAATAGATTCCTTCTTGTACAATCCCTTACTTTATTGATATAATGTACAGGTATGTGTTTGCTTCAGAACAGTTTCAACATTCGAAAACAGTCGAATAGAAAAAGAATTTAACCGTTCAAAGGAAACGTTGATTTATAGTTGGCGGCTGGTCTGTTATCTAACCTGTTGTCATAAGTGTGAGGTCGGTTCCAACACTGTAACGGTTAAAAGCGTTAAACTGGTGCGCTCTAAATTCACCTTTGCTTTGTAGGTGGACAAACTATTTCCTCATTTAAAACAATACGTATGATGTATTGGCTTTTAAAACAATATTTCATTGTTCGACTGCCTGCGTCTCTTTCAAACTATGATTAATTCTGAATATCAATTAATTCATCCTTTTCACGAAGATGTTTCTTCATTTATTTGTCAGACATAGGAAATATATATTTCTTTTTAAAAAAAAATCATATTTGTATTATGAACATTGAACTTGAATAGACATTCATGTGAGTTTCTGTTGGCCTCTTTTCTTATTTTTTTACAATGTCAATGAGCAATTCATTCAAGTTAACAACATCAAAACGACAACTAAGACACTTTCTCCAGATGGTGGGCAACGAATGTTTCGACTCAATATCAAAAGTCAGAACAAACTGATTCCTTTAACGCAAATGATTTAAATCTACTTGCTTAACCCTTTACAAAACGCCAAATTTTTGACTGTCCCAAAATGAAAGAGTTTGCAGACAACATTTCAAATTGCGATGAATTAGAAAAATAATCTTCTGATAGGACAAAAAATATTGTGGGATAAAGGAGAAATTGCTTTAGAGCAATTTCTCCTTTTTCCACAATGTTTTCCAGAGTCGTCTGCAACAAATTGGTCAAATGTCGTTATTGTTTGGTAATGGGTTTATTGAAGCTACCACTTATCTCTTCCTTCAGTAGCCGTGACAGGACCATCGGTTAGACAGTGTTTTAATGGAAGATCAAAACAATCGATCATTGTTCGACCGAAACTCGTTTAAAAGATAATTAAATCTGAATATTAATTAAGGTTGTCACGCCGTCTCGATAAAGATCACGAAATGTTGAATAGTCGATCACCAGGGAAGGGCAGATACATCATCGCTATTTACAACTCAACTCAACTCAACTCAACCCAACTCAACTCAACTCAACTTTATTTGCCATTCGGCAAAAAAGATATACCATTAGCCATTTACAAAATATTTCAAACATATGTCCACGACAAAACCCAACTAAGTAAAATACCTATAAATATATAAATTTAACATTCAAAACTATACCAAATTACATAATATATCTACCATACTGTCGAAAACGTTGCGTTTGGTAAAGGGTTAACAGAGTTTCACGTTCTTTGTATATGTTTTTTTTTTCGACATAACTTGTAAATAAATGTGTCATATTGTTAAACACTACACTTTCAAATTAGCAAGAGCGTTGTTTGACCAAACATACTCTTTCTGTGTTTGTATTCTTGCCGTTTGACCAACAACAACCCGATGGCTCATCTTTACAGTAGAATCTTTCAGATGCATTACATAAGAGGGTGAAACGCCTCTAATAAACGGTTTCTCAGTACCCTAGCTAGAATTTGTTGTATAATTTTCCAACTTTAAGGTGATATGCATACCATATCAATGCAAAACGACTGACAACTCATTCCGTTTAGTAGTCTTCAGAGTTACTTACAGCTTGTTAAAGTTGTTTGAAGTGTTTAGTATGATTCTTATGGGAACATTTCTGAAAGGTTTTCATACATTTTCATTTTTTTATCTATCTAATGACACAACCATTGTGAAACAAGTTCTTACAGCTAAGATTAATCACTCTCTAATCTGCTTAGATACAAAACCAGTACTCGCGCCGAGTGTAGATTAATGAAAGGTCGCAAGGCAGATCCCGCCACTTACATGATTCGAACCCACGATCCTCGAATCCAGAAGCCGACGTTCTACCCCTGAAACCCTGGACTACTGTCCTCAACAAAACTGATTGGACTAGTATATGAAGACAATAACGGCATTTGTACATGGGTTTATTTCATTCATTAACCTACTGTGAGTGCATGATTGCTATTTATAACGCGTGACAGAGAACTATAAATGTTCCACCAAATTCGTCATTTTAATATGCATCCGTTCGTTCTTACTAGTGCGTATGTCGAGGATGAATTTAATTTTAAAACTAAAGTATGTCCAAGAAAAAAGAAAAAAATGATAAAAATTAGCCTTTCATATTGCCTTTATGTGATCGTTTTCTCTGAATTTCCGATCGAGGTAAGCATTAGTTGCTAATTCAGTTCACCATGTCTGATGTTTTTAACCCTTTACCAAACAATAGCGACATTTACCGGTTTGTTGCAGACGATTCTGTTAACATTGTGGGAAAAGAACTTTTCCCACGATGTTTTCTGCCCTACCAGGAGATTGTTTTTCAACTTCATCACAGTTTGAAATGTCAACGGCAAACTCTTTCAATATGGGACAGTCCAACATTTGGCGTTTGGTAAAGGGGTACATGTAATTAGATACTTTAAACCCACAGCCAAGTAATGTTGAACCCAATGAAAACCAGGAATCAATGAAATAACTTTACAACTGTTGTCGCGTTGTTTGTATCCATACAACAAAGAAATTTGGAAATGTCGTCGGCAAACTCTTCCTATTTTGGACAGTCGAAAATTTGGCGTCTGGTAAAGGGTTAATTTAGGCCGAGACAATCATTCAACATGAGGTAAACGGGAGAAAGGATGTAGTCGTGTAATATCGCTGACAAACTGACGGAAACTTTAACCTTGTCACAGCCGAGAAAGAGAAATTACCCTGTCTAAAACACCTCACCGCAAACGCGCAGTGCCCCCAGAAAATCCTCCCAAACACATCTACGTTAAATCCTGTTTCGAATGTAAGCATGTACGTTTAACATTTGTGAATCCATGTTGAAATCTTGTTCATGTGACTTTATGGTGTGAAGGTTTTAAATAGTCCAGTCTTTGTTTTATTAACAGCGCGTTGTCTAATAAATAGAATTAAGTTTAGAATTGATAAATTGTGCTCTCCGATGTAAGGATGTACATAATTATACATCTCGTAACTTGAGCCGCACAATGTACTCTCTGAATTGGGGCTGTATAATGAAGTGTCTGAATTTGAGCCGCACAATGTGCTCTCTGAATTGGGGCTGTATAATGTAGTGTCTGAACTTGAGCCGCACGATGTACTCTCTGAATTGGGGCTGTATAATGTAGTGTCTGAACTTGAGCCGCACAATGTGCTCTCTGAATTGGGGCTGTATAATGTAGTGTCTGAACTTGAGCCGCACAATGTACTCTCTGAATTGGGGCTGTATAATGTAGTGTCTGAATTTGAGCCGCACAATGTGCTCTCTGAATTGGTGCTGTATAATGTAGTGTCTGAATTTGAGCCGCACAATGTGCTCTCTGAATTGGGGCTATATAATGTAGTGTCTGAACTTGAGCCGCACAATGTACTCTCTGAATTGGGGCTGTATAATGTAGTGTCTGAATTTGAGCCGCACAATGTACTCTCTGAATTGGGGCTGTATAATGTAGTGTCTGAACTTGAGCCGCACAATGTGCTCTCTGAATTGGGGCTGTATAATGTAGTGTCTGAACTTGAGCCGCACAATGTGCTCTCTGAATTGGGGCTATATAATGTGGTGTCTGAACTGGGGCTTCACATTGTAATGTCTAATCTGAGGCCGCACATTGTGTTGTTTTTTCTAAGGCTGCTCATATTACTTTCTGATTTTGGGGGTTGCACATTAAAACTGTCGGGTCTTTAAGGCTTGCACATTGTATTTCTGAACGAGGCATGATGTCTGATCTTTTTTGAAAGAAAATGCAACAACTTTTATGATGCCATCAGTTGTTTGGTAAATTGATTTGTTACAGTCAATGTAATTACATGTACTTATTATTTTGATTACTATTAATCAGTTCTGGACATCCTTCTGCTGTAAAGGCCACCGACTTCTTTTGAATATGAACACAGTCGTCAAATACACAGTTGACTCAGGTCGCATTGATTTAATATTGAATAAAATGAAAAATCCAAATCGGTGTGTCGAACGCAGGACCCTTTCTGGAAATAAGTCTTTAAAAGAGACACAGTTCTATACATAAAGATATACACACTTCTTTTTCAAAATTATCTCATTACATTGAAAAACTTGAAATCACAAAATCACAAAATCTCTCTCCGCATTGGTAATATTTAGGATCGTGTATTCGGAATTACATGAGAGATGGTCTCCCAGCTGACTACTGGGATACCGATGGCTATACACGTCTTGGCTGGTCCGAATGGTCCAGACGTAGATATTACCCTGCACAGTTCGGGTCATCCGAGTTTTGGCCGGTACTTGTGGGGCTGATGAGCAGGATACCATTCGGACACCATTCGGACACCTCTACATGTCCGAAATGTTGCTCAACAACTACACGAGTTAAATAACGAGAAGAACACCGACTAACTTCGAAACGCTTATGACCCATTCCCTTAAAAAGAATTATAACCCCTCCAATCGAAAAAGACCCCCACCCCCCGCAAAAAAAAATCAAAACAAAAACAAAAAAATAAGACCAAACAAAAAAATAAAATAAAAATAAACCTTACATTATGCAGTTTGATAAAAAAAAATATGACAAAAAAAATTAATTACGAGAAAGACATTTGTCACGGCGGCTTCTAAAGACTTCAACATCAGTTGTAACATGATGAGGTATTATTATGTAAAGGGTGAATGTTGTTTTGTAATGTTAAGTTAAGATGTCCATCCCCTTGCTAAACATATGTTGTTTCGACAAAGAATTCAACCCTTCGGCAAACAATTTGTTTTCATTCAGAACAAACATATATGAGTACCGTTTTATAAAAGAAAACGTTCTGATAATGTTTTTGTGTCAGAAACGGATAAACACCACACATGCCAAGAGTCACATTCTTTTGATCTCTTCAATTCAACCAAACTTCCACAGTGGCGTGTCTTGCCTTCGATAACTTTCGTGAATGCATATAGAAATAATCATAAATATAATGTCATTCCATTTACTATTATTGTTACTATTTCCAGACGAACTACACGAAAAGGAAGTACTCGAGGCAACGTCTAAAGAGATACTTCTAGAGACGTTTCAGAACACCCTGAACGAGACGATTCACGGGGCGTGGTCACTGCCGAGCATGCTCATGGAGATCAAGAAGGAACTCGGTATAGGCCACGCCCACGAAGACTGGCACGACCATGGACCGCTAGAGAAACTCGCAGAGATCGCTCGACGACCCTGGCCGAGCGACCCAAACGACACGATGGCAGACCATTTTCACGACCACACCAGCGACCACGGCCATGGCCACGCCCATTTACGTTTAAGACGCGGAGCCGGCGCCAATCACAAACACGAGATGCTGGATGAGTCGGCCAAGTACCGCCATTACATGCTGCATGAGTTGACGCACGCCTTCCATCTGGGCTCCATGGTGATACTCACGTTTCTCGTATTGGTGACGTACTTCAAGATCTTCATCATGGGAAAGAAGTTTCTGCATCACAAGATAGAGGTGCGTATTTCGGCTTAGAATAAGGGCATAGAATAGAACAGTAGAAAAAAAATCACCTCTTACGTTTGTCGGAGTTGTTTTCATAACTAAATCCATTGGAAGCACAAATGTACGTCCACATGAATATTTGTTAATCGCGATTTTGTAACCAGTTTCGTTAGTTTAAACTTATTTATTTTACATCGATTGTGAAACAAGCATTTTACAACTTAGATGAATCACGCTCGATTCTACTTCCTGGATTCATACTCCACTAAGTGTAGATTAATGAAAGTTCTAAAGTTATCCACCTGCTAATCACATGATTCGAAATCACGACCCTCATGTCCTGAGACAAAAACTCTACTTTTGGTTCATTTGTTGAACCACTATGAATATTCGTCGTGAGGCGTTTTCTCGTATAGACTATAAGGATGCTCCCAGTGACTAGAGACACTTTGTGGGAATCCAAGTCGTGTCTGGCACTGTCTGTGTAGACACGAGCTAGATCTGAAACAGAATGATTCATCATACTGTTGTAACATACCGTAGTGTCAGTGATTACCTTCGTATGTAAGGGTACAGGGGTTTTGACTTTTAATGGAAGATCAGATCAGTTTGTCATCGAGTAATTAACATTTGGAATTAAAGGACCAAGAAATATGGGAAGGCGTAATGTGGTGTTTGCATTATTGATCCTCCATCACCTATCGCTGTTTTCAACACTATTCTGATTACGCTTTCCTTTCTAGATAACCATATCTATGCATTTTAAGGTATTTAAAAAAATCTATCCTATCGTCATAGATACGACTCATTACTGTGGTGGCTTAACGTTGTATCAGCTTATCTTTTAATGACGAACTGACGGACTTCAAACGAATCATATATATGTGAAATGCAAAATGTGCAAACATCTACTTCAAACGTACCATCGGTGAAGTACACTGGTAGAAAAGCAAATATAAGTGAATCACCGTCATCATAATAATCAACAGTTTCTTTATCGTCTTTATTCATAATTTTGAATGGTCAAAATCCTTTTTTAATGTGTTTTGACCCTTTACCAAACAACAAAGATATTCATCAACTGTGTTGCAGACGACTCTGGAAACATTGTTGGAAAAAGAGATATTGCTCGTAACGAGCAACTTCTACATTTCCAATAATATTTTCTGCCTTATCAATAGATAATTTTTCAATTTCATCTCAATTCGAAATGTCGTCTGTAAACCCTTTCAATTTGAGACAGTCGAAAATTTGGCGTTTGGTAGAGGATGGTCAACGTTAACAATGATTAGAAACTCAGAGAGCCTATGCCTGACGACAATATCCGTATTCTAACATGTAGTTTCCATCTGTAGGTATTCGATGCGTTTGTAATCACCGTGTCCTGGGCTTTGGACCTGGTGTTTTGGGAGGGGCTCTGGGCCCACCCCGAGGAGGAGGCGGCCAACATCATGATCTTTATCTTACCATGGAGAGTCATACGTATAGTCAATAGTAAGTGTATTCTATATTCAGTCAATAGCATGTCTTTTCCGCGTTTATTTTAACATACGTGTTCATCTCTTAATGATGTTCATGTCTTAATAATGCGAATAGTTCCGACCCAGACCGATGTCAACCGAAAAAGACCGAAATAAACCGACGATAGAATACGTTTCTAAATAGCTGAGTATGGGTATTCTACCGTAATGCAGTTTGCGGACAGGTCAACATCCGTACTGACACAACTGACCATTAAAGGTCGGATGCACTTTGGGTCGATTATATATGACCAAACGGTGTCGAAAAGGGGGCGGGGTTTGTACGTTAGAGTGATGGTGTTGTCTGGGAAACCGGGCGGTAAATGAGTAAATGATACGGGCAACCTACCATGTAATGTCTCTACATGTTGTCCATTAACCCCCAACACTGCACTATACCTGGGTACCGTTCTACTAAAGAACGCACGGAAAATCTTATATATGCATGGACAGGATCTTAATTAACCCATTACCAAACAATAACGACATTTGACCAGTTTGTTGCAGACGACTCCGGCAAACGCCAAATTTTCGACGGTCCCAAATTGAAAAAGATTACAAACGACATCTCAAAATATTATGAAATTGAAAAATACCCTTCTGATAGGACAAAACATTATGGGAAAAGGAGAAATTGCTCGTTAAGCGCCATTTTGCCTTTTCCCGCATTTTTTTCCAGAGTCGTCTGCATCAAACTGGTCAAATGACGTTATTGTTTGGTAATGGTTTAAATGATTTCGTCGGACGTAGGCTTTTAACCACACACCATAAGGAAACCAAATCCAACCATAAACAATGTTGTACATTAGTGTCCAACTTCTTTCCACATAGACTCCAATTGTTTTGTTTACTTCTACAAAATGCGATTGTTTTACTGTCATATTGCATTCTATGCGACATTCAGATACTTTATTTATGCCTACAGATCGCAATTGCATGTATGAAGTTCACTAAAGCTACTGATGGCTAATATAAGACCTAAAAGTATCTTCATCTAGGATTCACTTGACATAATTGTTTTGTAATAGCAAAAGATGCACATATGATGAATCTCTCTATATACATACAGAAAAATGTTAACATATGTTTCCAAATTCACATTTTTACATGTATGGATTAAAGTCTTTCTCATGCAATTCTTATCAAAGCCGTAGTAAGAAAAAATATATATAGCCTTTGGCATGGACACAGATTGCCTAGAGAACGGTATTCCCAACTTCCGATCTCTAACTCTTACAGTTATATTTAAGGAATCAACAAAGCCCATATCTATACGGTTTATCAACTTTTAAAATAACTTTTCATGGATCTATGAATCAACAACTCGTACTTGTCTTCAATTACTGGTAGATCTAACTTAACACGAAATGATTTATTGCCGGCTTCATATCACTTTAAGTGTTTATCAAGTAAGAGTGACTAAGTGGAAAGAGACCATTCGACATAAAACAAAACCTCTTTGCGGTTTATGATAATGCTATTTATGACTTTGGACTTCACAAAATAGGGCAACAAAAACCACATCAACAACCACACTTATAAAATAAAAACAAGGAAATAGATCACATGTTGCTTTGGGGAGCAATAAAACCTCTTCCTTAAGGTCTTGCGTGACCAAGTTGTTGAACTTGCAACACATTGGTCCTGGATTAAATCCGTGCAAGCGCTGCTCGTTTCATGCGAGTGTTCATTTTTTTACACATTCTATATTATGTTAAAGGATTTGGCGTTTTGCTATCTCAAAAACAACGTATAAGAAGGTTTAGTACTCTTGTGGTCCTTGAATTAAAATACATGGCGCATTACATGGTTAAGTTGGGTTTTGATCATGTTCTCACAAGGACAAAGAACTTGTAAAGAAAACATTCATCGTTTCATTATTCTTATTTTCCTAGTCTTAATGGTGTATATGGCTCTCATTGACATGGTCTGAAAGTTTATAAAGCAGCCTACAGATACATTAGAGACTGAAAAAGAGGGAAAGAAAATTCTGCTCGCCAGCATTAAGCAGAAAAATGATAGGTCTTTTAAATGCCATTAATCAGTTCTATTACTTCTTATGTCATATAAACGCTGTTCTTTGGCAAGACAAACCTCAGAACCCAAGCCTAGTATTAGTAAATCCCAAGGAGGTACATATAGAACTAGCACTGCTTTCACCTGTTCAATGTTTCTGTATCAATTTGGACATAAATCAGCTGAGGAAGTTTGCAATTGTACCCGAAAGCCTCTGATACACCGAGGGTACCGTTCTACTAACGACATAAGGAAACTATTTGCGTAAGTCAAAACTTATAGGCATGGATAGTATCATAGGTTAAAGTATAAGGTCAATGTTGCAATGTGACACGTCATTTGAAGCTTGTCGAAGACACGATTCCAATGATGTGTCACATTGTTACATTGCTAAGCCAAATGTTGAAACAAGACGGAATGTTGTTTTAAACTTACCAAAATTTAAAGCATAATATGTTAAGTAAAACGGTGTCCCGGGCCGGTCACCTTTGTAACCTTTGCGGGCAAGTGCACCACCAAACCACTGCGCTAAAGTTCCCATTTACGATCATACACCCTTACCGGCATGACCCTTGCCGGGGATTGAACCCACAACCTTGCACATACGTAACAAACACAAGTAGTGCCACATCACAGTGTATGGTACAAGTCGTCCTCATATAGCCAGCGAAAGCTCGGCGTTGGATGAATAACTTGTCACAGTGTTTTATAACTGGACTGTCAGTTTACCGCTCATTGTCTATATATCATACTATATATAACCAAGGAACAGCGGCCATCACCCGGTCCATGTGTTGGGATGATGTATATGTCCTCTGTTTGAACTATTTACTGAACAACTTCCCCGAGATGGAACACCTATGATACAGAACAGCACATATTTGTTATTTGACGAGTTAATGATACAATGTACATAGTCATATGTTAACAAACAAATAGAATTTTGATCTAAAACCGCAATCCCTCTCTCGCAATTTTCACCTCTTCCATTTTGTCTCTTTCTCTCAGTGCTCTCTTTCACACACCATCACATACACCATTCGCATATACAGACATCCTTAAACAAATTCCATATACAGTGTGTTTCAAATATATACATTAATAATACAACCGACGAACGTGATTTGCTGCTTTTTTCGCCATGATTTGCCTAAAATAGTGAAGAAAATATAATTGTTTTTAAAGGCACATAAAAGGAGATAAGTACAAATAAATTACTGAAAAAATATATGGAGTTCTTTTATTAAGGTCATAAAAGTCATGAGAATCAAATTGCAAATGCATTTACACCCTATTAAAAAGACTCCTTTAACATAAGTTAGTTTGTGCTTGAAATATAGTTGTCTCCAATTCAATCTTGTTTATCAACAACCTGTTTGTTTATATATTCAAAATAACAAATTTTAATTGGTGCATCAACTGTCAAGGTCAGAGGTGAAGAATGAGGCAATCTGAATTATTGAACTTGCTAATCTGGGTTATTTTCTGGTTGACTTTCTCGTTCAAGTTTTGATGATGTTTGTTTTTTGGTGATAACTAATTGAATCTGATCAAAAGTTTACCAAATAAAATAGTTTGATATAGCATTAACTCCTTGTATGTGCCTTTAAGTTTAATACTTCTCTTGATGTGCCACAATCTTGTTTATAGCTGATGGTTGAAAGAAGTCATTCCGTATAGTGCTGGAACCGACTTCATATGCTTATGCAAACAGGTCATTTCCAGGCCAGCCGCCAATTTACTTGACGGCTGGTCTCTGATCTGACCTGTTTGCTACTCAAGGTATCTTTCCTCGTCAAAATTAAGACACACAAATCTATTTTTAGAAAAATACCCAGCATTCCAAGGGTTAAAAGATACTTTCCCGAGTTGATAATAGGACCGTGTAGTCATTCTGCCTTTTTCTTCCTTTCAGGTTTTGTACTGGTTATTCAAGGCCGAGATTTGTTACAGTTGAAGATCGTTAAACAACAGTACAGAGGCTCCATAAAGCGTGCTAGTGAACTCAAAATGAAAGTAGAACTATACAGGGTGAGTATGATTAAATCGATAAAGCGTACTAGTGAACTCAAAATGAAAGTAGAACTATATAGGGTGAGTATGTTTACATAGATCAAGCGTGCTAGTGAACTTAAGATGAAAGTAGAACTATATAGGGTGAGTATGATTAAATCGATAAAGCGTGCTAGTGAACTCAAAATGAAAGTAGAACTAAATAGGGTGAGTATAATTACATCGATAAAGAGAGAATAGATGGTTGGTGTCGTGAATCGGAAATGTTATCGGGCAAGACGTAGGAATATTATCCGGTCGGCCGAAGGCAAAACGGATAATAACCCTACGCCGAGCCCGATAACTTTAACGATTCAAAGACACCAACCATCTATGTGATTTATCCTGTTGCCTTTGTGTATTTCTTTAAGCAAACAAAATGGAAAAAAACACGAGAAAAAAGGAAACAAAATCTAAGTAGATAATGATGTAAACATGACGTCATGTGTCTTGGCTTTCACTTGACGCCATGATTTGTCTCTTGCATATGTTGTATGGTAAGTGTCGGATATCACAAATGTTATACGGCACCTAATTATCGGTCCCAAAATGGCACTAGTGACAGGATAAAGGAACTAGTAGGTGGAGTCGTCTTAGGGTCCGAGCGTAGGCCTCCGGACACGCATTAAGGGCTCGAATTGGGATTGACTAGCAGAGACTAAGAGATCTGTTATATTACTTTGCTATTGACTTGTTTGTTTTTGTTATTTGAAGTCATATCTGCCTGTATTTGTGCACATGAGACCTTTTGTCCATAAAGAAAAATATCATATTAATAAGTTTAAAGTTAAGAAAACAAAAGGGAAGTGACAATGTATTTACAAATTTACATATGAGCATCTTTGTTGTAATACTTGGCCTTGATGCTGAGGAACCTTTTGGAGTGTTAAACTTGACAAGAAATACCATTAGATAATGCGTGTGTCACCAAATAGCAAACTGCCAGCGCTTATATACTGAGCATAACCATCGAAACGCAATGCCATAAGAAGTCTTCGTGTATGACCTATCCGGACACTTTATTTTTAATACGGAGATTTGCGTAGGAAAGGTCACAGTTAACACAATGCGGTACAGGATGTGGTTACATAACTCACCATTCGGTAGATGTACCAGTTAACACAATGCGGTACAGGACGTGGTTACATAACTCACCATTCGGTAGAGGTACCAGTTAACACAATGCGGTACAGGACGTGGTTACATAATTCACAATTCGGTAGATGTACCAGTTAACACAATGCGGTACAGGACGTGGTTACATAACTCACCATTCGGTAGATGTACCAGTTAACACAATGCGGTACAGGACGCGGTTACATAACTCACCATTCGGTAGATGTACCAGTTAACACAATGCGGTACAGGACGTGGTTACATAACTCACCATTCGGTAGATGTACCAGTTAACACAATGCGGTACAGGACGTGGTTACATAACTCACCATTCGGTAGATGTACCAGTTAACACAATGCGGTACAGGGTGCGGTTACATAACTCACCATTCGGTAGATGTACCAGTTAACACAATGCGGTACAGGACGTGGTTACATAACTCACCATTCGGTAGATGTACCAGTTAACACAATGCGGTACAGGACGTGGTTACATAACTCACCATTCGGTAGATGTACCAGTTAACACAATGCGGTACAGGACGTGGTTACATAACTCACCATTCGGTAGATGTACTAGTTAACACAATGCGGTACAGGACGAAGTTACATAACTCATCATTTGGTAGATGTACCGATTTACCTGTTCATCTAGCAGTACCTCTCCAGCATATTTAGCATCACGGCATTAAACAAATTACAAAACACCAACGAATGTTCAAGAAATTATTTACCGATGCGGTAGGAGTTGATATCAGTAAAGCTAAACGAGAACATGTTTATAATGAACAAATTCGAATTTTATCACAATAGTTCCAATGTTTCTCTGTCAGAGAAGTCTCTAACATCTTATGTTTAGGCAAAGCGTCGAGAGTCCTTAAAGGTCACAGTCGCTGATGTTTAAATGCATGTTTGAGCAATAAACCAGCAACGAATAAATTAATTAATAGATAATCGGAAACTATTTATCTTCCAATGCTTTTAGATCAAAAGGGCGGCTTTAATTAGATCCTTAATTGTTTTTTACTATATTCACTTAAGCACGTGTTATTAATATAAATTGCTTTATACATGTATAGCCATGCAAATTACTAATACAACAAACGTTTATGGCATAGTTATCTGCATGTCTGATTAACGCCAAAAGCATAATAAATTGTATCACCTTGCCAAATGCTAGGTGCATAAGAAAGCTGTTACTTAGTCTTTTCCTATTGCATTTTGCAATTGGTTCTCTTAACAGAAACAATTGTAGAAAAAAAAATGAACAATAGCTCTCTTCTTTGTAAATCTTGTTAGAAGCTACTGTCACATAAAAGAGACATTGCTAATTGTAATTATTAGCTGTACACACGTAAAAAGATAACAACTAACTCGGTAACAGGTATATAGAACTGTATGCAGTGCCTTCTTTTGAGATTAACATTCCATGTCGGAAAATTTGACTTGAATACAATCTAACTTGTGTTAAACAACCACCCTTTATAGCATCCAACCTGCTTTCAACAACCACTACAGAAAATCACATTGTAAGATTTTTAGTGTACATCAATTTGTATTAAGGAGCCAACCTGTCTTAAACAGTCAATTTATGCCCACAGGCATTGCCTCTTAACACAAGTTTGACTGTATTTATAAAACGATTCGGATATGAGGCTATTTTAACTTGCTTATTCTTGCTGAACGACCAACAATAATTTAGATCATCTCTTAGTTTATGACTTTTGTTTCTTTAATTTCAGGTCGAAATCAAAAACTTACACGCACTCTGCAAAAGAAAAGGTATCAGTGATAAAGACATACAACAGTGTGCGGCAAATCCCGCAGGTAAGTAATTGTTTCTTGATTTCTAACTTCGAAGAACATGACTCGTACTTGAAGTTCATTACTCAAAGAACATTACTCGAAGTAAATTACTCGAAGTACATTACTCGAAGTTCATTACGCGAAGAACATGACTCTTACTTGAAGTATATTACTCTAAGTATATTACTCTAAGTAAATTACCTGAAGTACATTACTCGAAGTAAATTACTCGAAGTAAATTACTCTTAGTACATTACTCGAAGTACATTACTCGAAGTACATTACTCGAAGTAAATTACTCGAAGTACATTACTCGAAGTACATTACTCGAAGTACATTACTCGAAGTACATTACTCGAAGTACATTACTCGAAGTACATTACTCGAAGTAAATTACTCGAAGTACATTACTCGAAGTACATTACTCGAAGTACATTACTCGAAGTACATTACTCGAAGTACATTACTCGAAGTACATTACTCGAAGTAAATTACTCTTAGTACATTACTCGAAGTACATTACTCGAAGTACATTACTCGAAGTACATTACTCGAAGTACATTACTCGAAGTACATTACTCGAAGTACATTACTCGAAGTACATTACTCGAAGTACATTACTCGAAGTACATTACTCTTAGTACATTACTCGAAGTACATTACTCGAAGTACATTACTCGAAGTAAATTACTCGAAGTAAATTACTCTTAGTACATTACTCGAAGTACATTACTCGAAGTACATTACTCGAAGTACATTACTCGAAGTACATTACTCGAAGAGCATGACTCGAAGAACATGACTCTAACTTGAAGGACTTTGCTTGAATAACATTACTCGAAGTACTAAGGCAAATGACCATAATAGTTCAGAAGCAAACAATTTACGCAGACAATGTCACACCCATTTTAAAGAATACAAACCACGCTATTTGTGTGTGTCACAATTCAATCAAGTATCATGGGCATTGTACAACGTTATTTCGATTTAATTTGTAATCATGTAATTAGCTTATCTGTAGCAGCATACCAAGAGAAGGGAAATTATATGTGAGGAGTATGTCTCACGATGAATTTTAGTCAACTCAAGGTTTTCGAACCTGTGCGTTCTAGAGAAAAGGTTTATTGGCTAATTTCCTCCCGAAAAGGCTTGTTTTTATTTACAGGAGTTCTTTGATTAAAGAGATGATAAGATTCGCCTAAAGCATTCAGTTTATGTTACTTTATTTGAATGGTTTGAGTCATGCGCACTCAATGTTCGGACATATTATATTCACATTTATAATTTCGAAGTAATACGTCTCTTAATTATGATTAACGAAAAGCTTTTTTCCCTCACATACAGCCCGTCGCCGTCGTAGCAGTCTCCTGCCCGTGCTGCACAGACTTGCGTCTCTAGGACTGTCCGTGAGCAGCACCACAGACCTCACGAAGGCCTCTTTCGAACCTCCGACCCCGCACGATTCGGACGACGACGATGACGCCACCTACATTCCGGCGCTCACGTGTACACGCCTCAGCAGCATGGACTCCGTGGACGACTACAGTGTTGGCGTGGGACGGACCGTGTCCAACAGTACCTGCTCCACCCTGCCCGTGTCCCCACGCTGTAGCGTCAACTCCGTCAGTGGGGAGGATAATCCGGTATTCGATGAGATTTGTGAAAATCCGAACGGCGTCACGCAGGTAATGGTCATATACTTAAGTAGAATATAGATGGTTGGTGTCGTGAATCGGAAATGTTATCGGGCAAGGCGTAGGAATGTTATCCTTCGAGCCTAATGAGAAACCGATAATAGTCCGATGCAAAGCCCGATAACTTTTCCTATTCACAGACACCAACCATTTATTGTAATAGTCCTGTTACTTTTATGTATTCCTTAAAATAAACACAATGAAAATAAGACAAATGAAAAAAGTAAACAAAAAAAAGTAGAGATTGCTAAAAACATGACGTCATGTGTCATGGCGTTCTTATGACGTCATGATTCGTCATTGCATGTGTTATATGGTTAGTGCCGGATTTCACAAATGTTATACGGCACCCAGTTATCGGTCCAAAAATTAGTGACAGGATAGAATTCAATTTGTTATAAGTTCGTGAGCAATGTTGCCTTTTGATTGGCCCAAAGATTGTGTTCGTAGTTTAATGAAACAAAACAAATCAATGTGACGGACCTACTTTGAATGAAAAATACTCATATTCTAAAATGACGTGAAAAAGGTGTGTATCTATTCATCCCTTTAATATATTGAATTTCAAGGATTAAAATCTTTTTTTTTTTTCATAAAGGTATGCTTCGAAAATAACCTCTTGTTATGAAACTGGTTCGTTGCACTTTTGTAAGATATTTTTTCGTCTTTCCCATCATGTAAATGGTTAAATGAAACTCATGATATATATAGAATGATATAAGAATCTATAACAAGGACAAACTTCTATCAGATGTATAACGATCTTAAGTTGTATGCACTATAGTGCAGACCCCATGTTTTACTTGATTAATGTGTGACACATTTTGACCTAACGTATTACCTAGGCTATCAAAGTGCGCTTGTACATGTGCAATGTATGCATAATTTCTTGTCATGTCTAAGTACACGAAGTCATATATATTACCAATACACACATACGTAACCATGGTGACAAATGTTGTTTCGTGTATAAGGCCTTATACGTCTAACAATAAAAGGCACCGATCCCAAACTTCCCAAACATACTCCAGGTCAAATGAATAGATAAGCAATAAACCCGAGCCGAGTTGACAACTCGCCCGTCAAAATGAATATGTTTATTGTTAGCAGGCAGTTTTATTGCTAGACGTTATCATCTTATACAACGAACACGTTACAGGTCTGTGATTTCGGCGCTTTTTGTCGCCCGCAAGATTCAGCCGGCAATGATTTTTAATTTTGTTCTATCCACAAAAGACATCATCATAATAAACATATTAATGTGTAAACATGCAAAGTTTGGACCGCCCTTTGTGAATAGGAAATCTTTTATCCTATGAAAATGAAGAAACTGATAGATATTTCTTCGAAAAAGTCCTAAATACAACAAGCCATTTACACAAAATATCTATTTATATGAACCGGTTTTCTCTTTAGACATTTCAAAATGTGATCAGATTTTAAAATCTTCTGATAGGGCAGAAAACATTGTGGGAAAAGGAGAAATTGCTCGTTAAGAGCAATTTCTCCTTTTCTCACAATGTTTTCCATAGCCGTCTGCAACTAATTGATCAAATGTCGTAATTGTTTGGTAATTGGTTAAACCAGCAAATGACATAAAGCATATCTTACAAAGTGATGGTGAGTCAATAAGTAAATGGGTGTTTCTATAGCACACCCCTATGTTTGTTTATAGCATTTTGAGTGGGAGCCGCCTTTTGGAGCCAATTATACAGTTATACATTCGTGTAAACTATCCAGTTATACACATAAAATCAAATCTAATCCATATCCCCGCGTAATTCGTTGAAAATACAATTTATATAGTGAAGTAGAAGTTGTTTAGACAAATGGATGAATTGCTCAGTTGGAGGAATCTTACTCTTGTTACAGTGCAATTTAACTTCTTCTGTGGCAGATTTTGCAAAGTTGAGATAATTGCAAATTGTTTTTTGCCAGACTATTTCCTTATAGTTATAAGAAAGCCAGAAACCAGCATGTCGAAATTCATCCTTTCAATCAATTTATTGCTATCGTAGCGAAGAAGGGCATTCCAGCTTCCAGTTGCATACAATTAAAAGCCTTACAGGCAGTCCCGTTGGTTTAAAAAGTTAGACGATTCTTTTGTTTAAACGCACCGATGAAGAGACACTGTTAAAAGGGCTCCCTACCTTTGGAATATATATTGTTAAGATCAACTGCAGATTTCAGAAATCAAATGTAGATTTTAGATACCAAATGTAAAAGTCGGATCATTAATTAAAAAAAAAACAAAGATTGATCAAAGTCATATTTTCCTTATCAAATTAAAATATCCATTCATCTCATTTCAGGAATCAAACACAAAGCTGTGAGGGAAAGACTGTATAGAAACTTGTGAAAAAGTTTAAGCCGTATTAAGATGCAACAATTTGACGGCGATTGATTGGACAAGAAGGAACCTAGGACTTTCATATACAAACCCGTGAATACATTGATGAGTAAATACAGACTCAAAGACAATTCCTGGAATACAGATTTCCTGGTATAAACATGATTTGTTTTCGGTGGCTTTAAAGCATTGCAACGATGTGAACCCGGACTTACGACTACAGATCGATCTTCGGCAGTTTTCGTCCTTGAACTTTCGCTGTTTTGTTTCTGCTTGTTTGGATCAGAACGACTCTGACATATGTTTGCTGATTTGATTGTTCGGCGTCCATAATTGTGTTTTTTGTCTAACTTTGACATGCAACCTTGATATAATGAAGTGTTAATTAACCCCATTACCAAACAATGAAGACATTTGACCAATTCTTTTGCAGACGATTCTGGAAAACATTGTAGGAAAAGGAGAAATTACTCTTGACGAGCAATTGCTCCTTTTCCTGCAATGTTTTCTGCAGATAATTTTTTTCAATATCATCACATTTTGAAAAGTCGTTTGGCGTTTGGTAAAGGGCTTAAGCGTGACCTTAGCACTGATGTCCGTATATCAGACCTTAAGATTGTGATCTAAGCAGTTTGAGTATAATGATATCCTCTAAAAGGCAGTTGATATTTGCGTTAGTAGAATTTGGTCTGAGTTTTGAAAACTGACCAATCAGAATTCAGATGACTATGCCAATTGCTTGTATTAAAGGTACATTGTATGTAACGTCGAATAGAAGTGCGCATCCGTAGACAAAACAAGTTCAAATATCCCATTTTAATGTGACGTTTTGTTAGTTTATCATGCCTATTACTCTAAAAATATTGTCAACGAGGAATATTTCCCGGTGATACCATACAATAAAACGTGTATTTGGTTACCTGCTTAAAGCACAATACAATGCACCTTTGTGGGCCTTTGAATAGAAGGTAATTGTCTCGCAGGACTATTTTCTACTCTTGCAACGCATATGTTTCAATACATTAAAGGACGCACTCGAAGTATTCGGACATCTTTCAAAACTTCCCAAACGATGTCATGTCCGGTACTCTGCGGAATCAATATATGTATACTATCTTAAGGTAGAATACCCATAACCCGGAATTTTGAAGCTAATTTTTTCGTTGTATTACGTAGGTCAATTTCGGTATACATCGGTCGTGGCCGGAGCTATTCGATGTAAAGCGAATTGTTCCGGCATTGGCCGATGTATACCGAGAACGACCGAAGTAATCCGAGGAATCAAAGAGTTTCAAAAATGATGGATTGTTCGTTTTTCACCCAATGAATTTTGTCAAAGTAACAGAAGGCTGTTCTATATGACAACTTTTTCAGTTAGGCCCTTTTTGTAAGAAACATGAATGCTGCAAAATAACGAGGGATGTCATATTTTTCTTCACTAAAACTGGTTCGAATGGAAATAATTAACTGTTATCAAACAGTTTCTAGACTAGTCAATGAATGTGTGCTTTTGATCGGAAACTTACAACTTTTGTTATTTACTTATTTGCAAATCTGCTGATTGCTGTATCATTTGTTATCTTTTTGACATTGCTGTTAGAAATGTACATATTTTACTACTTTACCACTTCTCCTGTCCTCTTTCTCTCCTTTTACGGTCTGTTGCTTAGTCAATGGATATATTACACAATGGTGTTCCTTATTCCAAGCTCAGTTTAAGATATTTCTATGATGTTGACTCTGAAACGAGAATTGAAATGCAAAGATTTTCCAGGTTCTGCGATGGGCTAAAACAAATTTGCTTACAACTTATTCCTTAATGCCTCATTTATTACGCAATCTAAGTAGAAGTCTATATAAATCACTGTTTCAAAGAGATGATCTACTTTCCGTGAGCAGTCAATCCCTTTGTCACAATGTATTTTACCGAAAATCATAAAGAAGACATATAATGATATACTATTTTGTTGTATTTTGTCTCTACTTATTTGACAATTCACGAGTTCTCATTCAATTTAATACAGCGGTACATGGCTCATACATCGTGCAACCAGGCCAGATAAGTTTAGCCGGTTGAATATGCGACGTGGTCATGAGCTCGAGACCAGAAATGGTTTAATAAAGCCAATGCGACATTGTATATTCGAATCCATGTTGTCTAGCACCACCGATCAAGAATGTACATGTTTGGGTGAATAGTCGGCGGCTTAAGAAGAGAGTGTGCAGTACTGGCGGGAAACGCAAGAGCTTTACTAAAAATTCAATGCTAAGAATTTGCGTAAGTTCGAAACGGCATTCGCTCTTAATTTAAATACTGAAATAACCGATATTGCATTGTAACACGATATTGCAACCGTCTCTACGAGACGTTTCCAATGACGTGTCACATTGCAATATTGTATTTCTGTTCAACAATATCGATTTAATATCCGTATAAATCGAATGCAACTTACGCAAATATATTCCATTAGTCATTTGATGTTACAGTACCCGTAGCATAGAAAACTCCGCTATCTCCCGCGATTAGCCTAAAGTATTATTGAAAACGACTGGTAACCCAAAACCAAACCAATCATATGAACAATCTGTATTGGTTAAACCCAGAATCCACGGTGGTTACACTGAATGGTTAACGCCAAAGCTTTTGGATCGGTCATGCCGAGTTCGAACCCCTCTCATGTCAAATAAGAAGACTTTAAGTGCATTTTATAAATAAGCAAACATTAGCTGCAGTATAACTGAAAAGTTGTTGAATACGTCCTAAACCATTGGCCAATATTCTTCTTTTTCTAAGTGAAGTATGAATGCAGTAATAGATTAGAATCAATATTCATCTTTAATCTTCTTTTCAAAAGACTGTCCTTTCATATTTTGTTAAACATTTTTTATTATCAAATTGTACATATATGTTTAAAGAAATTGTAGAAAAAGTAGCGAGTGGTCAGGTAAGACGGAAAAGTGTATAAATGTTCTCATCTTGTACCATCATGGTATGTCATATAGTGCCTTAAACCAATCTTAAATCTGCCCATTCGGCATATTAGTAATTGTGATTTCAAAAAGATAAACACTTAACTGCAGAAGTTGATGTATTCGTGCATACATGCGTTTCCATGTCACGTTTTGTTAGGTCCTCGTAATACTTTGAATTATATTCATTATTTTCATACTTTATACTGGTACTCTTGTCCGTTCGTATACCCATCACTAGACCTAGTGCGAGGGAATACGCACGGGTCAGAACCCCGGGGTATTCATATTCCTCTCTTGAGTTATCTCTCTTTTTTTCCGAAAACAAGGAAATCAATACTCATTAGAGGAATGTGATCAGCATGAACGTAAACTTAGTACGTCTTTAACTTTGTCTCGTCATATGAGAAATGCCCATTAGATAAATGCAAATGCATGGTTCGATGGGATTAGAGTCTAGATTTCGACTTGACTAAATACATGTACATGTATATGCATACCCCTTTACCAAACGCTAAATTTAGAGTGTCCCTAATTGAAAGAGTTTCCAGACGACATTTCAAAATGTGGTGAAATTGAAAAAGGATCTAAATAAACTCTTAAAGGGCGGAAAACATTGTAGGAAATGTTTCCCACAATGTTTTCCGGAGTCGTCTGCAACAAGTGGCCAACTGTCGTTATTGTTCGGTAATTGGATAAAGGTAACAGAGAACAATGTCAATCAAGATCGGACCACGTGGATGCGTAAGGCGACCTTGGCCCACAAGGTTTCCCAAATTGACTACAATGCGTTATGAGCAGATTTCTGGTTGGCCTCATTGTTTTTGCATTTTTTTTTATTAAAGGATTTTACTCGTCCGCTGACGTACTCGTGTATAGTATCAAATTGTTACACTCTCTGAGATAAGAGCTGTATACTTGTATATGTGCAAGCCTGTATTATTTATTATCAAAAGAAACATGTCATTTTCGGCGTGTTTAAAAATAAAGCAAAACGAAATATATAAACAGTGTTCAACATCTTTGTTCCATCCCTTTACTCATCTCATCTCACATATTCTATCTATCTACAGTGTATACATGTATATGTGTATTTTACATTAACTTACAGGTGCGTAGCTGAGTCTATTTGAAGATTACGCACTTGAACTAGGAGGTCCGAGGCATGCTATCCGACCTTTTTCTTTGCAATTTTGTGATATTTTATGAAATAAAAAGCTATGAAATCCATAGCCTATATGTGATTCTATATAAAGGATTAAACTACCCTCCGTAAGTTTAGATCCGATTTGATGACAAGCAAAATGTGGTACATGTAAGTTAAACGAATATTTACCGACTTCCATATAGAGGGTTCCACTGTTAAAGGATTTGCAAAATAATGTTACGCACATGCGTACGTGCGTAAGCTAAGCTACGTTCCTAATTTATCAAACTTTTTTTTAAATGATCGCAGTATCATCAACCTTTTTTCTGCTCATCATTCTTAAATAGGTCGATATCTTTTAAATTGCCTTTCTGTTTATCATTTTTCAAAAGGCTGTAAAATAGTCGAACTAGATACCTTTTTACGCTTTCCCTTCAGACATCACTAAATGAACAGGTGCGGACATGAATATACCGTCGGCATCTACTGTTGATTGCCCTTACGTAAAACGAATGGTAATCGTTTTACAAATTCATTTCTGACAAAAAAATAAATTAACCATGCTTTCAAAAATCTATCAAAAAGTTCTGCTAGAACTAGACCAACAGACGTCTCTTGCTTTGGTCTTTGGTTATCCAAGTCCTCACCCAATCCTTACGTCCGATCGGCAACCCAACAAATACATGTATAATCGAGAAAGCATACTCATAAAAAACATAAAAGCATTCTGAGAAAAGGAAGAAATTGCTCGTGACGAGCAACTTCTTCATTTTCTTACAATTATTTTTACCAATTACTACAGAAAATGGTAAAATACATTGTATTTCATAAAAACTACCGAAATATGCAATACACATTATGTTTCATAATTGATACTTTCTGTCCGCATACACTCTAAAAGAATCAAACTCCAAGACGTGGACATTTCATTCTACGTGAAACACAGTTACAGATTGGATCAACAAAGTTCAGTTAGTCCGGGCATTTTCAATAATGGACAAGCGAGCAAGAAAACTAAAACACTAAGGACAATTAAGGTATTTTGGCCCACATAACGTCTCACGGCAAGATACCAAAATGTTTGTGAAAGGTATGAGGAACACTGAGGAACAAATCATCTTTAAAAATAAATGTAAGATTCATCTTCCAAATGTTTTCTTTCCGACGAAACTCATGTTTTATGGACTGTTTATATCATAGCTTTTACGACCTGTCAGAAACCCATCAGATGCATACAAAAATAGACTGTGAAATTAATGGACCGAATTACAGAAAGGTCCTGTCATCTAACTTGATGAAGGAAACACAAAAATATATATCAACTTATAATTTCACTATTACGTATGAGTTACCGACCAATGATAATGGTTCTTATAATGTTCAACACTTCCGTATAAATTGAACTCATTAAGGAAGACGCTCACAGGAAATGCGTTATTAGCCGGGACATTTAACACAATAATTTGTAACCCTATAACTTCATACGGGGTGTATTTCTCAGGTCACGGAAATACCCGAGTAGTTACGATTGCAACCAAACGACACGTATTCAAACGGTTCGCTGGATGAGATCGACGTCACTTATATATAAAACAGTCGGTCTTCCACTGCAATGTCTCTGCTGAGTGTTAGACGTAACGCCGTTATAAAGCATGGGTTATCATATATCACCAGAACCTAACTCGGATGATCCAAGCTTAATTTTCTTTTTAATACAGTAGTTCCTACAACGACTTGCTATATATGAGGGAAAACAAATTCCTTTAAGGCATTTATTAGGTCTTTGGTAAAAAAACAGGAACATGTATACGTACAGTAAAAGGGTTATTTATAACATTGTTTACTGTTATCGGATTCCCAATGAAAGAAAATACGGTGCGTATATGTCTCAATTAAAACTGACGCTTTGTTTTAGATGGAAAACGCTTAACATTTTCGAAAAAAAAACTTACGTTAATGTAAAAATAGAATAATTCATTAAGGCACGTCAACTGGTCGACACAAACAGCCGTTTCTTCCTTTGTAATATTTCGCGTTAATAACCCCACTACGGTTGCCATGGGAAAAGCAAACCATTTTCCGCACATCGGGAACATGGCGCTTGACCCTTTACCAAACGCCAAATTTTCGACTGTCCCAAACTGAAAGAGTTTGCAGACGACACTTTAAAATATGATGAAATTGGAAAATAACCTTCTGAAAGGGCAGAAAACATTGTGCTCCTTTTCCAACTTTGTTTTCCAGAGTCGTCTGCAACAAACTGGTAAAATGATGTTAATATTTGGTAACGGGTTAAATGTTTGACAACTTAGAGAGAGAGAGAAATGATGTTCTTTCATACTATACACCGGTTATTGCACGTGTATCAGAATAGTATACTACATTATCATGTAATTCAACATTTATTGAATTCAACAGTTATTATCAATACTCATTTCATACAGTGATTCCGCAAAAAAAAACACTTAAGAACATAGATCCTAGCTTAAGGGCTTTCGAAAAAGAAAACTGTCCGATTTGATGTGTATATGGTAGTGGGGATGGTTGCGGGCATAAGGAGGATGATAACTTGTGTTAAGCAGCCACCCTTTTAAGAAGCCAACCTGCCTTAAACAACCGCTACAGAAAGTTCCATTGTAAGAATAATAGTGTACATCAATTTGTGTTAAGCCGCCAACCTGTCTCAAACAGCCAATTTACTCTGTCCCATAGGCTGACCTCTTAAAGCAAGTTTGACTGTTATACGAGGATCTCAAAACAACATTTTCCGTATCATGAACTCGAAATTTTATGTGTACTGTGTAAGAATAGATTTTTAAGATAAGAGATAATTCGTTAGCTACAAATTCCTTCTGGGTGGCGAGATATCTATAATAAATGGTCACCGTCATTTGGTATTGAATCAAAGAGCCCACCTAAAGTAATCATATGATTCAGCTAATAATAATTCAATTCAATACTTTATTGGCAAGAGTCGGCAAAGCATTTTGCCTTTGGCCATTTACAATTCTTCTAAATATGGCTAAGACATTTTAGTCATGATACAAAAAGATACCTACAAACACATGATATCAAACACATAACAATATAAATTGTGTATGCAAATTGACATAAGTGCACATAAATATACGAGTTGAAAACTACAACAACAACAGCAACAAAAACTGCAATTTGAGTAGCATGATATAGGGAAAAAATAATCAAAAGAGAAAGAAAGAATAAATAATAAATAACTATAACTATAGATACAACCTTATGTGTAGCTCCTTTTAAATTATATTTTCTTTTCATAATTCAATACTAATGTCTAGTGTATTTTGTCTAAATGTCATTGCGTTATATATAATTATATTTCATAAGTTTTATTAATAAATGGGGCAAGTCGTGGTGTTTCTGATATATGTTTTCTTGTCGTCGAAAGTGCCCTCCCCCTTAAAAAAAAGTGAACACAAAAGACTTTTCTTTATACGAGTATATTCTTAATCCAATGCGCACAACGTCTTTTGTAAACGGGTTAATGGATTTTATTGAGTTTGGGCACACACAAAATCTCACGCAAAAAAAACCTTCAGTTGTAGCCCATATCAATGCAGATTGATTCCTTCGATCACAAGACCGCAAACAAGTATGCATACACATGCTCATTCTCTTGCGCAGTAATATCCCTTTTCAACACTCTACATTCTCCTACGCAGTAATCTCCCTTTAGGTAAGGATCTCACTGCTCTGCAGAATAGCAAAGGGAAGTAACCCTGCATTGAGTTTGATTACTGTACTGGCAATCGGAACTACTCGGGTATTTCCGTGAGCTGAGAAATAGACATCGGATAGTAGCCTGGGGTCCTGGCCCATGCTAACCCGCATTAGGGCCAGGTGTCAGAGAATGAATTGTCGCTTCTGATTGGCTAACAGATTGCCACTCGTCTATTATGAAAAGATGGCGTTTGAATTGTGCATTCACCCTTTTTTACCCTTATCATTTTTTACCCTTTTACCCTTTTCCATCCCTTATTCAGGGTAGCCTTTACCTTTTACAATTTTCATACAATACTCATTTTTTATAAATTAATTGCACTTAAATGGATTTGGTTCATTTCATTTTTCTATTAATTTATTGTTGGATTTAAATATTGGGATTCAAAATATCAGATTAAATTAATATCTTTTGCAAAAGAATCAAACTTTTTACTTTAGTAGTTCTCTCTGAATGAATTCTACCAAAAATATTGTTTATATATTCAAATGAGTTTTAAATCACACACAAAACAAATTCAATGGAAACAAATTGGAAACATATATATCTCCACCAATCAATATTACATAATCTTATTTTCTTCGATGCTTAAATTTGAGGCTTGTGATGTGTTGATAGGCGTCTTTGAAGAAAGAAAGACCACATAAAAATATGAAAAAAAAATGGGATTTTCTCCTACCTTTCCCATAACATCTTCTTTTTAATCAAATTCAACGACACATAAAAAGAAAGGGTAAAGGGTTTCACTTATCTCTGGTTAAACAATCACGAATTCAATTAACAGGCAATAAAGATAAGAATCCCACCGACAAGAGTTTTGGTATATCAACGAAACGGCATCTGTATTTATTCCCTTTTTTTCAGTCAAAAGTTAAATGACAAACAAGGAAAATAGAACGTGATTTTTCTTTTCCAATGATAATCAAGAGCCAAGCTTCTCGACAAATTAAACACCTTTATTTTTCGTTTTGACAAAATCATGTGACGCCTAGAAAAACATTTATGATTTGCATTAAACATTATCGCTATAAGCTTATTAAGTGTTGTTTGAAAGTCTGATTTAACATAAGAACCTGTAGTTGACGAAGTCATCAAGAAGAGGGGGAACGCATGATCTAAAGATAAAATGCTTTGGACACATTTAGATCCCAAGAATTTTATATCAGAATACTTTTCTAACATATATTGCTTATCAAACGGTTTTCCAGATATATTCTAGTTCGCGGTATACGAACGGGCCAGGACCCCAGGCTAATCGGATAGAAGTGTAGGGTTACAATTTTTCGGGTAAATCGGCCCCGTCGTTTAACACCTTTTCTGAGCGTGCACGTTAAGTAGTTCAATATGTTTGGAAGTGTTGGACATCATTTTAAATCATTTATGTTATCGGTAACTCATACGAAATGGCTAAATCATAAGTTGTGACATATATAGTTGTTTCTATAATCAAATTAAACGAGTTTTTAGATTTCACATTTAAGATATATTTTTGAAAACGAAAGTGAAGTGACGTCATTCCGCGGGAAACAATATGGAGTCATCCCTATTATTTCAGAGGTGTTTCCATTGGATAAGCCCGATTGTGTTCAGATTGCTGTACTGACAGACTAGCAAAGGAAAGTAATTCTTGACGCGCTTAGTCACCGGATCTGGGCCCAATTGGACAATGGCGTAATAATTCATGTTGAAATACATGGCGGCGTCACGGTTTATCGTGCAGATTGTCTGTGATTGCGTATTCCTATATTCAATCGGAATGGGTTCCGGGACTAATTCAAATTACGGGTCAGCCAGATAATGTGGGTGTCTATGTATAAGAGAAAACATGCCGATAAGATGAACTGAATTCTCAAACAAGATTAGGTGATAGGATTGTATGTTCCTGTGCATTAATGTATTGCAATTGTCCGACGCAATCGAATGAAAAATAAAGATCCATTTCCTTTTTAATACATTTCTAATATTTTCAAAAACATGACAACTAACAGACAACACACCACTGCCATTGGTTAAATAAAACTACACTCACTACTATATTCAAGGGGCTCGCTCATTTTACTTTAATTTGGGAAGACAGCTTAGTACCAAGCTGTTTTTTTTATTATCAAATACGTAGATAAAAGTTTTGTTTTTTATGATTTAATTTATCCAGTAATTTGATGAATTTACAAAAATATATTAAGTTCAACTAAATAATAACGGAGGGAAAAATGAATATAAGAAAAGAGAAATATCCATTAGTGACAGTGAAAATAATACATCAATATACATCAAGCAATTATTCTTCCAGGGCGATCATCTCCTTTGAGAGAAAAGGGGATGAAGCTTTGCGCGAAAACTAATAATCGAAATTCATCGAATATAAACTACATCTTTTAACGAAAACGAAAAGCAGGAATGTAGATTCGATTTGGAAACTAGAAAAAGAGTTATCTATGTCTCTGGAAACATTATACTCTGATGTTGCAGAGGTATCATTGGGAAAACATTTTATTTCTGATTGTCCCATATTCAGAATAAATCTCATATCGCGTAAATTAATTAACTTATTACCAAACACTAACGATATTTGACTACTTTGTTCTGGTATTTCAATTGATGATCTTGTTTTGATGTTGTTATTATCTGCGGACGATATGGTTTTGTTTGGCGACTCGCCTGATAACCTGCTAAAATGCCATGATTATTTGTTACAATATTGTAAAACATGGGGCCTTGAGATAAATTAATTCAAAACCAAAGTTATGGTCATTAGAAAGAGAGGTCGAGTAAAGCAAGACGTGAACTTGTATAGAGGTATTTCATGTTACGTAATCGACCCGCCGCTCAAACCGCTGGAGGCTAGGTTATTTTACCCTCGCACCGGTTGCACTATACAAAGCGCACAAAGCCTATTGACTAGTCGCGGTATTTAACCAATTAACCTGTCAATTTTGATGTTATAATGGGGAGTTTATGGCTGCTCCAACAAAGCAGACCGAGAGGAAGAGTTACAATACTTCAGATTACCTGCAATCATTAAGAATCAAGGCCCATTAGCAGCGAAACTGAGCAGATTAAAACCTGGAAAACCCCATTATCTGATCTGAACACTTCATAACTGGTATGTAATTACATTTTTTACAT
Source organism: Cerastoderma edule (assembly GCA_947846245.1). NCBI lineage: Eukaryota > Metazoa > Mollusca > Bivalvia > Cardiida > Cardiidae > Cerastoderma > Cerastoderma edule. The sequence goes on along the minus strand of OX401416.1, from coordinate 12,875,076 downwards.
TAAGATTAACTAGTCACTAACACAAAATCATCACAAAGTGACCAAGAAATCCTGTTTGCTTTCGACATATTCTATTTTAAAAGGACGTACTTGGCATTAAGAAGATAGTTACACAGTACATCAAGTTAATTACTATGGATGTTAATATTAATAAATCCTTTTCACTACTCTGGTCTATGTTTGTCCTAGCACAAAGTAATAATTTGCAAGAAAAGATATTTAAAGTGAAATTAATTAGTTAATTAACCAATTAATTAATTAATTAATTAATTAATATAATATAATTAATTAGTTAATTAATCAATTAATTAATTAAATAATTAATTAATTAATTAATTAAATAATATTTGTTTCTTTTCCGGTAAAAAGGCAGAGCTCTATTACAGAGACAACCCAGACTGGGTACCTAGTCTTGGAAGTCAGACAGTGACGACACCAGGGCCTGATTTCGTTTCCCCACAACTGGGCAGATACAACCGAATCCAGCAGAGGACCAAAAGGAAGCTAGATCTGGACACAGATGAAATTTACGACCCTCTTTACTACATACAACAAAATGATTGTAGTACAACCACACAAGGCACTCAAACTGACTTAGACAGTAGACACATGCTAGGCATGCTAAGTGAACTGACTTCACTCAGGACTGAAATTGAGTATCTGAAATCAGTTTCAGTGAGCAGTAAGATCTCAGAGGAGGCCTTTCAGGGAAATGATGTGAAAGTCAACTGTATCACAGGTCTAGCCTCCTTTGAAACATTGATGGTTCTTTCTTAACTACCTGAAAGGGTTCATACCAGTGCCAGATAGATTGACACAATCCCAGAGCTTAATGATGACCTTATTTATCCATGTGGAGCGCATTATTTGTTCGCCAGAAATAACCCATATTAAATGGAACAGTCCCTGTTCACCTTATCATGGGTTAAAATGAAAATGAACTGACCATGATGACAAAATAGGAGTTGTTTGTTGTGCACTAATAATTTTGAATTATCCTGTCATCAGTCCTGTTTGAAATTACTTATGGCCAGGTTTGCTGTGTTGCGGTCTATAGAGTTATTTTGCTTCATATATAGCTATATAAATATAGCTCAATTGAACAAAGTAAAAGAAGAAAACAAATCATATAGGAAATTTAATACTTTTATTTGGCTGAATATAATACACATACTGACAAGTTATAATCTTAGAGTAACTTTAACCCTTTACCAAACGCAAAATTTTCGACTGTCCAAAATTGAAAGAGTTTGCAGATGACATTTCAAAACGTAACGACATTGGAAAATAATCTGATAGGGTAGTAAACATTGTGATGAAATGAGAAATTGCTCGTTAAGAGCAATTTCTCCTTTTCCCTCAATGTTTTCCAAAGTTGTCTGCAACAAACTTGTCAAATGCCGTTATCATTTAGTAATGGGTTAAGTAACTCAACACATGCGGCTACATTATTGCAAGTTTAAGCTCATGCCGAAAGGTCAAATAGAAGCTTTTTGCAAATTAGTCACCATTTTTATAAATCACATTTCACCGAATTTAACATAGATGCCTTTCAAATGCAAATTATATGTCATACAGAAAGCTTCCATAAAGCTAAAGTGTTTTGTATGGCATAAAATGTGCATTATATTATGATTAAGTAAATTATATTAAGCCTTTTTTATATGCAGCATTTGCGTTAAATTTTCCAATATGATTTATTTAAAATGTGAAGTCTTAAATATCAATTCATGAATTACAATGTCAATAGGTATTAAAAGAAGCCAATATAGTTTGTTGTCAGTTTTTGTCCAAAAAAATATCACTCGTTATTTATGATACATGTAATCATCAGAGTAAATGACCAGCACCGATGACCAGCATATTTTTCAAAATTTACATGAATTGTTCCTATGTCATGGATTTCTTTTTAAAGATAGTGAATTCCTGTATTCTGGACAGTACTATTTTCCTTGGGGCTCATTCTCAATGCCAACCCATCCCCAGTGAAACTATTCCAAAAATGTCAGTTTGGGTGACAGCTGGAAAAATATATTAACACTGTCCACCACCCTTCCATATGTTCCTATGGATCTAACCCATCTATCAGCGACAAATTTTCCTCATAGCGCTTTCCTGAGACCAAATCTAGTCCATCTTTGTAAGAAAGACGATTTTTGGACATGTTTGCTTGCACTAGTTCAACAAATATCTATCTTTATAAACTGGCGAATCGCTTTATTGTTATGGTAAATAACAAGCGGTGCAACGGTCGAGTTAGCCTGGGGTCCTGGCCCATGCTAATCCGCATTAGGGCCAGGTGTCAGAGAATGAATTGTCTCTTCTGATTGGCTAACGGATTGCCACTCGCCTTATTATGAAAAGATGGCGTTTGAATTGTGCATTTACCCTTTTTTACCCTTATCATTTTTACCCTTTTCCAAACCTTATTCAGCCTGGGTAGCCTTTACCTTTTACAATTTTCATACAATACTCCATTTTTTATAAATTAATTGCACTTAAATGGATTTTGTTCATTTCATTTTATTTTTCTATTAATTTATTGTTTGATTTAGATATTGGGATTCAAAATATCAGATTAAATTGATATCTTTTGTAAAAGAATCAAACTTTTTACTTAAGCAGTTATCTCTGAATGAATTCTACCAAAACTATTGTTTATATATTCAAATGAGTTTTAAATCACACACAAAACATATTGAATGGAAACAAATTGGAAACAAATATCTCCACCAATCAATATTACATATCATCTTAAATCCTTCGATGCTTAAATTTGAGGCTTGTGAAGTGTTAATAGGAGATTTTGAAGAAAGAAAGACCACATAAAAATGTGAAAAAATTGGGATTTTCTTCTATCTTTCCCATAACATGTTCTTTTTAATCAAATCCAACGACACATAAAAGGAAGGGGTAAAGGGTTTCACGTATCTCTGGTTAAACAATCACGAATTCAATTAACAGGCAATAAAGATAAGAATCCCACCGACAAGAGTTTTAGTATATCAACGGCATCTGTATTTATTCCCTTTATGCAGTTATAAGTTAGATAACAAACAAGGAAAAAAGAGCGTGATTTTTCTTTTCCAAATTATAATCAAAAGCCAAGCTTCTCGACAAATTAAGCACCTTTATTTTTCGTTTTGACAAAATCATATGAAGCCTACAAAATCAATTATAATTAGTATTAAACATTATCGCAATAGGCTTATTTAGTGTTGTTTGAAAGTCTGATTTAACATAAGAACCTAGCTGTAGTTGACGAAGTCATCAAAAAGGGGGGAAACGCATGAACTAAGAATAAACTGATTTGGACACATTTAGATCTCAAGAATTTGATATCAGAATTAATACTATTCTAACATATATTGCTTATCAAACGATTTTCCAGATATATTCTTGTCTCGTCATATCTCGTCTTTTAAAACCACGTTTAACTCTAACTTTGGAAGATTGACACGCCTTCCTTAATTCTGTTACTATCTTGTCAATATTAAGTACTTTTCCATAACAAATTTAAGCACACGACACCATCTATTACAGACATTCCACCATAAAGTTTACTTTGATCTACTCCGGATTTGTTATATGGTAAAACACGACGCAAAGACCTTGACTTTTCAATACTTGTGTCACAAACACAACCCTGTTTGGGTGATTTGCGCGGTGTACTGCATTTGTGTTCCATTACAAAACACAACGCTTTAAAATACAATAAAAACCGGAGTCACTATTTCATCTCAAAAGGATCCAACGCTAAGTAGGGTGTCTAAATAGGTACAGTTTCCCATGAATAAGCTTGCAGACTCTTAATCGACGCGCATGCGCAGTCAATGTTGTTTCATTCGGAATACCTCGGCATAACCGAACACTATTGTGTTCGGTAAACTTTCTCTGACACCTGGCCCTAGTTCGCGGTATACGAACGGGCCAGGACCCCAGGCTACGGTCGAGTGCCTCCACCCGGTGTTGGGGGTAAATTGTTACATCTCATGGATATCCTCTATTACGAAGGAAGCATTTTAGAAATTGTATATCATGTTTATGTGTTGAGCTATAATGGTTATTTTAATCATAATAACGCATATTTAATAGGTAAAGCCTTAAAAACGGTTAACACATTGTTAACCCTTTAAAGGCCTAGTCTTTGGAATGTCTGGTATCTTATCTCCCACTGGGCACCCTACAGGGCAACAATACAGTTCCACAGCATGGAGCAAATTTCCTGTATATTACTTGATAAGGAATGGGTGGTCAGATTATGCAATACCCCAACCCTTTGGTTTCTCATGATGTAGAATATTGATAAGAAATGAATCACCATAAGAAATACGTGTTTGGTTATAGCTTTCTTTATCTAAAACAAGGATTTACATGATTAATAGATTTTTCTTAATAAACTGACAAGAAATGTAAAAAAAAGAGTTAGTTGTTCAATGAACTAGCACTTGTCAAAGTTATAAAATGGATGATGATGATGATGTTATACTATGGTGATGATGATGATATACCTCAGAGGAACTATAACATTCCCTGCTGCAAGTCATTCTTACATAAATTAATCTTTATTCAAGGTACAAATTAAAAAAAACAGTCTCCTATTAAAAACCTATCCAAAATTCCAAAAATATATTTCAAGTCTTACATAGAAAAAAATGTCATTCTGCTTTGATTTTCATAATGTGGAATATCAATAAGAAATAAATGTTGAATTCTTGATTTCTTTATTTAAAACAATGATTTACATGATAAGTGGATATTTCTTAATAAACTGTTAAGAAATGTGAAGAAAATAATAAGTTAGTTATTCCATAAATTTTCACTCGTTATACTTATAACATTGATGATGATGATGATGCTTTTGATGATAATGTTGATGATGATGATGGTGATTTTGATGATAATGTTGTTGATGATGATGGTGATTTTGATGATAATGTTGTTGATGATGATGATGATGATGATGATGATTTTGATGATAATGTTGATGATGATGATGATGATGATGATGATGATGATGATGTTGATGATGATGATGATGATGATGATGATACTACAGAGGAACTATAACTATGCTGCAAGTCATAATTACGTAAAATGATCTTTATATAAGACACAAATTGAAAAAAAAGAAAAACCTACTAAAAAACCTTTCAAACTTTCAAAAAAAAAATTTGAAGCCTAATTGAAAAAAAAATCAATTCTGCTGCTTAAATGTCCTCTTTAAAAAAAAAATTGTCAAAAGAAACCCATCAGTTTGACACAGTGCTATACATGGTATTACGTAATCCCAATTAATTATCACAGCTGGTCATCACACCGGGTGGGCATCTGGTTATTGGTTTGGGGGGGGGGTCAATTAAAGAAGGACTAAACTAGGCCTTTAAGGTATAAAGAGATAAGGTTTATCAGTGACACTATAGGTATAGGCCTTTTCAGAAACGTGGTTTGTCTCCTTTTGAAAAATCGGGTCACATTCGGAATACCTCCACTTCCGGGTATTAATTTCGAAAGAAGAATGTGGGCAAAGGCAAAGAAAACTATCGCTATCGATCGGATTTCGAAATTTATAAGCTTCATGTACCAAAATTAAAGATTTGCATACGAAAACATCAACAGAATGAGTTGTTGTTTGCTGTTGCCAAGCCTCGTTATAAAAGGAAATTAGATTAATTTGAATAAAATGTGACCCGAATAGCGCACCGCAGTTCAGTTAGAACATGACATTCCGTGTGAAAAAAAGGCAAATAAGTATATGTTTTTGTCTGAATTAAATGCTTTGACAGATCAAAAATGTGTTAATCGGCTTGTTGCTGGAAGGAAAGAATGAATGGAACACATATTTCTAGAATGTTATCACAAATTTGCATTAAATTCGATTCACGGATTTTAAATAAGATAGAACAAACATCAGCACTTTTGTCAATAATGTGTAGAGGTAATTATTCTCCAATAAGTATATATTCTCTTTTCTTAAAATTGAAATTTGTCATATAAATAAAGTACCTAAAATAGAGAATTAGTTGTTATATGAGGTTCTCTGTCAGCCTACCTTTGATGATATATCGTATCCAAATATTAAGGGCTATGAAAACAGTCCTAGTCCATTTTTTTCCACCTGTTGAAACTACATTCAAATAACGATCACTGAATAACTAGGGACACAGGATTGTGAAGATATTTCATATGTTTAAAGGACCTCAGATTGTCGATGGTTAATTACACTATCTCTCGATCGGCTAAACAATAAAGGGTGTGACATGAACATATGGTGCAAACGTGGCAGATTGGTGTTAATTTGCATTAAGACTTTTAATCCTTGTGATAGCCAAAGTTTGTTAATTGACCCTTTGAATGTAATTAAGAAGGAAAACTGGCAACAATCCATTGAATTGAAAAGAGATTACATATGTGTAGATTATCATTTGAATGATATATAATTACAAAACAAACTCAAACAAAAACACAATCGTTCTTGTTAAACAACAATTATAGGAGACATTTAATTTAATTACGCAATTAATTATAGTTCAAAGTAGTAGTAAACTTTATTTACATCTCATCATTGTACAGTTATACATACATTTACAACATATGATACCATTTCATATAAGATACAATGCCACTCCATTATGGAGTTATAAGAGATGAGTCTAAATGCGATAAATACAAGACAAAAACATCTTAATTAAAGATATAAAGAAACCGACCTATTTAGAACAAGGATTATAAACAAAAGATACAAAAAACTAAAAAACCTATCATTACATTATAAAGTTATATCTACAAGTACTAATGGGATAAAAAAAGGAAATGATTCTAAATGAACAGCAAAGATGACATACTTAAAAGGAAAAAAAAGAATCATAATATAAAAAAGTAGTGATTTTACAATAAAACTATCTAGTGAGATGATAGCCTGGTTAGCATTAAAAACCTTATTTCATATTATCAATTTACAGATAAACTGGCTATAAGAAACACTATTTTCTAGCAAATCTTTGAACTATTTATCAATAAAATTACAAGGCAAAAAGTAGTCAACAAAGTAAGTGAAACGTTCCAAATAAATCCTTATTGCCGAATCTGACTTTTAAGTCTGTTCAAAAGTTTACTTCAAGACCAGGGGTGGTCCAAATGTTTTTTTTTGTTTTTTTTTTCGTTCCTTAAAAGAAGCCTCATTTTACATAATGTAATTCTGTATTACATCGCATGAACCATAAAGTCATAACTATTTGGGGTAAAACAGAACAAACTAAACATACATGTCGGCAAATCAATACATATGGGTTCAACAAATATGAAACGTAGGACGTAGGCAAATGAATTTTCTACATAAGGACTTCCCATTTAGTCTACATCCCATAAAGGTTTCAATTCCCACGTTGTCTACAGATTTAATTTCCAAAAGATCTACAGTTTAAAGAAATATTTTCATTTCATTTTTAATTGATTAAAATATCTTCAAAAGATTTAGATAATTCTGAATCCGCATAATTTGTTAGAAGCATATTATGAGAAATAGTGTAGACCAACATAAGAAAAATCTCAGTTTAGTTTTAGAGTCATACTCGATTTTTGCATTTTATTGTCTTTTTCTTATCTGGATCTACACTTTATACATATTTTTCTTTCCCACCAACCCTCCATAGAAAAAGTGATTATAGGTTGGATTGATTTTCTACTCAATTAGTGTAAAAAACAACCCAATTTTAACGTATAGGTGAGATGGAACTTCTGTCTGAAATGGTGTGAAAATTGGTAAAATAGACTGTAGACAAAATGGGAAACACTCAGTAACATTGGGAATTAACCTAATAAAGGGTTGATGCGTATTTGGCCGAATAAAGAGGCTATATAAAAGATCGTATATGTTATTTCCTATGTTATGCAGTTGACCAATAAAAGAAGCAATAAAACCCTCGACGTGAAAGATATGTATCTTTTGAAGCTTGCCGAAATACACAGGCGCGCATCACATCATGTTTCGTTGACACATAGTTGTGTGTTTTATGGCTTCGAGGCATGCCATTGGTTGCTATATAATGACGGAATAATATTTTGATTGGCTTTGCAAAGTCAGATTAGGACAAATCGTTCTGCTTGAAGGGTCTTGGAAACAGTAATTCTAAGTAGCGTGAATGGTATGGAAATGTTTTATATCGGAGGAATCTAACGTTGACTCGGTAGGTGTAATTATTGTTGAAGTCCGATCATTAAACATGAATAAAATCAATTCCATAATTTCTTATAAATTAACTTTTATTTGTCACTCTTATTGGACATAATTTGATGGAATGTCCCATAAATAAGTAGAACATTTATTAAGTAGGTTTGATCAGCTTGCATCATATCATCTGTTCATTGTGTTTGCATTTACATGGTACAGTATCATTTGAAAATGTTAGATTGCAAAATGGATTTTAAATAATGTTATCATAAGTTAAGGCAATAATCAAACAGATCTACATCATCGTATTCTATACTTTAATTAATGTTTTAGCAGAGGATCGACTCCTCTCACTGAAAATGAATCGCAACGTTGTACCCGCGTTGGTATACAGTGTTTTATCTCGGGTAACGGGGTAAATTGTCCGCTAGAGAGTAAACACAAAGTAAGAATATACTTTGATATTTCCCCTCTTCAACAATCTTTCCAATGTAGTTTTTACAAACACGACTTTCGACGGCATTGTTAAAATACCCGCAGCAATTTATCTATGTTTCTCAATGTCAGCTGTTATTATTTAATACCCGGAAGTCTTAAACCGGAAGCTACCGAAAACTTCGTATCTCCAATTAAGAGTATTCAAGAAAAGATAACAACAGTTTCTGGAAAGGCCTATAAACCATCCGATTGTCGAAGACCATTAACGCATGCATTGTCAGTCACCCTGCGTACATATTTGCACAGGATTATCTCCGATAATTGTTATTAATTGGGGTACTGTTAATCAAACCCAAATTAATGCATTTTACGTTCATCTAATAGATTTTTTCAAAGAATAAAAGACGACGAAAACAAACTTTCCTTTAAGTTGATATTTTTTTCTTTATTTAGTGATACATTCATATCAGGATTAAGGTGTAGAAAAAATTAAACAAACAATAAAACTGTATGTTACGGTGTGGATTATACAACATCAAAAGTAATAAAAATGACCAATGTGTTTTCCCTGAGAGATCCCTGATTTCTTTTTCTGTTTTTTCATCAATTGCGGGGAATTTTGTTGACGAAAAATACCATTCATGACTCGAGATACATACTTTGTCTTAGCACATAAATTTAAAATAGCCGTCTTTATAACGTCAATTATTCGACGGCTTCATTTTCAATCGCCTTTAAACTTCGAACAATAGCTTCATGTCATAAACATCCCTTACAGGTTGCTTGCCGTATGCTTTTGTTTTTATTTTTAGAAATGTGTAAAGTTTCTAAAGAATTGCACGAAATCCTTATCGAGTCTTTACAAATTGGCATTGTTTTGATTTTTTATAACGGGATATTGAAGGTCTGTCATTAATTGGGTTGGTAATCTGAATTCCCTTCATCTTCTTTTGATAGCGTTATTTTCATAAGGGTGTCGTGAGACCATTATCAAAAGATTCTCTCTAGAGCAAAAGTTAAACTTTCACCCTATGATTTTATCATTGGAAATGAAAGAACACATATTCATTTTAGAGAAAAATGGAATTTGGAGAAAGTGACGTGTGTGCAAAGGTGTGTAATAAAGGGTTAAAGTTGAATCAATTTTTCAGCTGTCAAAAAGCGTTCTATGCGGTCATCGATAAAACGTCAAAATAGGTTTTATACGGTAATAGGTATAACTGCGAAAAGGTTTTTTACGGTAATCGATAAGGCGGCGAACGGCGCTACATACCGTAAAGGGTTTAAACGTCGTATAAAATATCCTTTAAAACCAAAAACACTGTCTCAATTGTTCATTTCTTTTGTTGGGTCAACCTTGGGATTCTCTTTGGAAATTTGGGGATTCACCAAATCAAAAACGATCAAAAAATGCTCTTGATTTTCTGTAGGAGAATCCTGAGAGTGAGAACTAGCAGGTCTTTATGGTGATTTAGGTCGATTTCCACTTTATGTTATGCGTTACTATAAAATTATAAAGTATTGGTGTATGATATTACAAACAGACAATATTATAATCAGGAAACTTTATATATTATCTTTGTCAGATTGTAACTTAGGGAAGAAAGCCTGTGTCAAATGTTAAACACCTGTTAGATAACTTTGGATTTTCGATTGCTTTTACAAATACACCAACCATCTGCCTTAAATCGTTTCCAAAACTTTTCAAAAACAGAGTCATTGAATAATTCATACAAGAATGGCAATGTTCCCTTGAGTCTAGTTCATCTCTTTCAGAACTAAAATATTTTAAACCTTATTTTGAGTATGAACAATACTTAGACATTTTGCCACCAAATCTTAGATTCTTTTTGTCGAGAATGAGATTATCGGCACACTCGCTAAGGATACAGACAGGGTGTTGCACCCAGAATGCTAAGGTATAGGACAATTCCCCACTAGAACGATTCCCCACTAGGATGATTACCCACTATTTGATATAAAACATATATTCAAACAAATTATGTTTTTTTTTATTTATAACATAGATTATGCGTTATTTACGTTATCTGTAATAATTACGAATGAAAATAAGAGTGGAAACTTATCAAAATAGAGATTTGAAGCATTGTTTCTTTTTTGTCTGCAAAAATATAAACTGATAAAGAATTGTACAGTATGCATGTAACAATTTATTATCAGTAGTATTGCAAAAGTCAAGTTAATATCAATGACCAATTAATTGGACTGTTGATTAAAAAATTGAACTTAATATGAAATATTTTACTTTGCATATATTGAAGATTCTTATTAAAAGATTCTTTTTTTTTATGATATTGATTTTTAAATGCTTACATATTTCAAGTAGATGGACTGTGGGGTCTAATGGAATAAACTATAAGGAGGCATAGGGATGATAAAACAATTTTAAAAGAATAAGAAATGAAGAATTAATTCGTGAAAATCCAACACAGACTGAAAAACATGTACATTATTGATATATCAAATATCAATTCAAGACCTCGTCAGCAAGGTGTAGCCAAAGGATGAATAAAGGTGTGGAGCAAAGCAATCGTTTATTCAATCCAAATCCAAAATTATAAAGCTTACCAAACTAAAAGTTTATCAATACATCTGTTTTCAATTGCCTAAATCAATAAATGGGTTGATAATTATTGAATGGATAATTGAATTGCAATTCTTTCTTTTCTACATTTACATTATGCACAAATAATATGGTTAAATCCATGATCACTGAGTTTTGATTAGTTTCAATTTATTGCCTCAAATAATAAAGATTCATGAACATATCAAAAGATATATTTTATTACTATTATTTATTAAAAGTTGGGAATTGTCCTCATTCTCATTACAAAAAGATTTGTGAATGGACCAATCTTTTGACCTTTTTTCAACCTTGTGTTTTTTGTTTGGCTATTGTAATATAAATAAACTTTCATGTGTAAATTTAAGATAATGGTTTGAAAATATATTTAAATACTTCCTTTATTTAGATTCTTGAAAAAAAAATTGTTTTATGACGATTTCATTTTACCAGTGGGGTTTTGTTCTATTTGACACAAATGTGGGGTATTGTCCGGTGGGTAATTGTCCAGTGGGTAATTGTCCTGTGGGTTATTGTCCTAGTGGGTTAATGTCCTAGTGGGGAATTGTCTGTACCCCAGAATGCTATACCTCGAAATGGGAGATTTTGTATGTGTTGCACATCTCATGACATTGAGGACGTTTATCATTTTATTTGTATGTGTAAAGCCTTCGAAAAAAAAACAGAAAACAATAAATTACTGAGTATTACTATAAAAAAAACATCTGTTTTTAAGTTCAATGCTCTCATGTCTACAAATAATGACGAAAGATAGATAGATGTTTATTAACTTAAACTTTAACAAGTTTCTCGTTATAACATATACATATACAATATAATATACATTCACATGATCAAGGCATTTCTGAAGTTAATCTGACAACATTGTTTAAACAAATCAGGGAGGATAATCCAAACTATGTAATCACATATCATTATAGGATGTCGACATTTTGAATCGATCTAACATGAAAGGCTTCATATACATATTTACCAATATTTTTTGCTATGTTCTTATTTTTTTATTGCATTAGGCTTATGAAATTAAAAACATTGCGAAACTGATAATGATATGGTCTTATATATTTCTTTCGTAATTCTTTATAATGAGGACAAACGATGACAAAATGAAACTCATCTTCAATATCATTTGTATTACAGAAAGGGCATATTCTCTGATGACGTTCTAATCTATTGGATCCGTCCGTATTTGCCCGATTCAATTCTTAGTCTGTGGGATGATGATCGCAATCTTGATAAAGCAATCATATATTTTCTAGGCAAAATATCTATATAATATTCGAACTCAAAAGTTTTCTTTATATAACTATAATTCAACATGACATCATTGATACATATTTTCTGTTGGCATTCCTGTTGAAAAACATCAAAAACCCTTTTCTTAAATACTAAATGAATTTTTCTAAATTTACTGATAATGGGTTAACCCAAACATATGAAAACCCATTTTCGTCCAACAAAGATTTGACGTTATAAGCCCAGCTATTTCGGTTAAAATTTGTCGAAAGTAGACATTCATAGAGCTTGTTAATTAAAATATTTTCTGTTGAAACTGTTTTACACCAAAATTTATGATTCTAATGCGTCTATCAAGATACAACGGATAACGTCTTAATTCACTGTAAATACAATTCGTACTAGTTGACATTTTAACGTTTAAAAGAGATTTACAAAACTTCAAGTGGACCCTCTCTATTTCCTTAGATTTGCCAAATCCCGAAATTTCACACCCATAATTTAAAGTTGCGCCAACGAAAGCATCAAATAACTGACATATCACTGACGGTTTTAAATCATACTGTTTTATTTTATACATTATTACATTAAGGGCTTTTAAACCTTTTCCAGTCAGTGTTGACTGATTCATAGAAAATGTACCAGTGTAATTGAAAACAGTACCAAGATAATTAAAACCATTCACAATTTCTACTAAGTTCCTATTGTAGTACCATGTTTCATATTCCCTTAAAATACCACGCTTTCTAAACACAACGATTTTTGTTTTATCTATATAAACCTCTAGTCCCCAATTAATACACTAGGTATGTAACATATCTAGACTATGCTGTAATTCCTGTGGGCTGTTACCAGGAAGAACCTTATCATCCGCAAATAACAACAAAATAAAAGTTATATCATCTAAACTTACTCCACATAGAGGGTTATCTTGTAAAAACAATTCAATATCATCAATAAAAAGGGCGAATAACAATGGGGACATTATCTCCCCTTGCTTTAAGCCTATTGCACACTAAAAAAAGTCAGAATATGAATTACATGCCTTTACGCAAGTTTTAACTACTGAATACATACTTCTTATAATGCGTAATGTTTTCCCTCTAACACCTAGTTTATCAAGTTTAAAGAAAAGACCGTTTAGACAGACACTATCAAAGGCACGTTTCATATCAATGAAACAGCAATAAAGACGACCTCTTTCATTTAAAACTTTATGAACCATAGAATTAAGTACAATTATTGCGTCAGTGGTCGATCTACCAGGCCGAAATCCAAACTGATCATCGCTCAATACATCATTATTTCCGCCCAATTCGACAAACGTTTATTTAAAACCCCCGTGAAAATCTTAGATAAACAACTGACTAAGGAAAGTGAGCAAAACTTTTCACGGGTCGGTGATTTTACTATAGATTCACTCACTGAGTGGTGTGACCACGCCCCTTTACACTTTACTTTACTCTGCCATAATACTTTGAAAGAGCAGAATGAGTATTCTGATATTAAGTATAGATGGAACGATCTACATAAAAATCAGTTTCGATCAAGTATTATAGCAAATTTACCAAAGATAAATAGTATTGTTAACAATTTAGATAGTAAAGATAGAGATTCTGTCAATACTGCTGTAAATGGTCTAACCAGTATTTTTCGCAGTAATCGGAGATCCTCTTTTTTCCAAACAATGCTTTAATAAGCCGGTTACTCGTTTTGATACAGAAAGTTGTTTTAATAACGCAGAATGGTTTGATTTAGAATGTAAGGATGCCCGTAATATATATTTGAAATCCTTGCGAGTTTTTTACTGTGAGAAAACAGACATCAATAGGCAGATTCTGTGTGAAAACAATCAAAATTATAAAACCTTAATTAAGAAAAAGAAGAACCAGTGCTATAGAAAGAAAATGTGTGAGATTGAGGCTTTCAAGAAAAGTAGACCTAAAGAGTTTTGGAAATATTTCAAATCTAAATCGCAAAATACTGGAAATGGTATATCTTTAGAAGAATTCCAGAAGTATTTTTGTAATCTTAGTAATGATATCTTTGAATGTCAAAATGAAGAAGCAGAATATTTTTGTTCTACTTATGATTTTAACTTGCCAAACGTTTCTTTTCCAGAGCTTGATCAACCTATTAGTATCCAAGAATTTCTAAACGCTGTTAAAACGTTGAACCGTGGTAAAGCATATGGGATAGACTGTTTGTTAAACGAATATTTTATTGAAAGTGCAGATATTTTGTCGTCTTATTTATGTGATTTATTTAATTGTATTTTGGATACAGTGTTTTTCCCGAGTGTTGGACTGAATGGATCGTAATACCCATACACAAAATGGGTAACCCCGATGATGTCAATAATTATAGGGGCATTACGTTAGTGAGCTGTCTTTCCAAGCTGTTCACTACTATTTTAAATAAACGTATCGAACATGATTGTTCAGAGAATAACATTATTTCGGACGCGCAGTTAGGATTTAGGAAAGGTCGATCAACAGTAGATGCACTTTTTATTCTTACCTCCTTAGTCCAGCATTATCTTAATGAAAACAAAAGGTTATATGTTGTATATGTTGATATGATGAAATGTTTTGATTCTATATACAGAAATGCTTTGTGGATGAAAATGTATAATTATGGTATTGATGGTAAATTATTAAGGATTGTTCGAGATATGTACCAAAAAGTCAAATTTTGTGTTAAATCATGCTCTTCTTATTCAGACTATTTTCAATATGCAGTCGGTCTCCGTCAAGGGGAGGTAATGTCCCCACTTTTATTTTCTCTATTTGTTGAAGACATTGAATTGTTTCTGCAGCAAGACGCGACATCTGGACTGCTTATTGGTGATATCGTTTTAATTCTATTATTGTTTGCTGACGACATGGCCATTCTTGGAAAATCCCCAGAAGAAGTCAAAAATTATCTTAATATTTTACATGATTATTGCAATACTTGGGGTCTTTCTGTGAACACAAGTAAAACCAAAATAATGGTATTTCGTAAACGTGGTGGACTTTTACCGGGGGAAAAATGGACATATAACGATCAGGATATTGAAGTAGTAAATGATTTTAACTATCTTGGGACTGTTCTTACTGGAAACTTTAAATTAAGCCAGCAATACTTGATTGGGAAATCTCTTAAGACCATGCATGTACTTTTATCGAAATGTAATATTTATGATTTTAAACCTAAAACACCATGCCAATTATTTGATACCTTTGTAGGGTCGATTTTAAATTATTTAAGCGAGGTCTGGGGTAACACGAAATCAAAGGAACTAAAAAGAATCCATCTAAAATTTTGCAAGAAGCTATTAAGACTAAAATCTTATACGTGTAACGCTAGTGTCTATGGTGAAATGGGTCGTTATCCTTTATATATTTCACGATATATTCGTATAATCAAGTATTGGATTGAACTACCCACTACTGACAATGTTATTCCGAATTCTGTATTTAACATAGCCCAAAATGATTGTATAATGGGGCCGTAAGAATTGGATTAGTAACATTAAAACTCTTTTAAATGACTATGGATTTTCATATATGTTTGATAATATTCAAACTGTTAATGTTAAGGTATTTCTTGCAGAATTTAAACTACGACTAGTTGAAACGTTCAAACAAGGTTGGATCAATACATTAGAATCTAGCACCGTTTTATACATGTATAAGTCTGTTAAAAACTTTTTTGGATATGCGTCCTATTTAGATATACTTCCAAAAAGATTTCTATTTTATTTTTGTAGAATTAGGTTATCATGTCATCCCTTGCACATACAAACAGGTAGATATTCTAGAAACCGATTACCAAGAGAAGAAAGAACTTGTCTATTATGCCATTCCACTGACGTCGAAGATGAATATCACTTAATATGTATTTGTCAATATTTTGCAAGCATCAGACAAAAGTATATTAAGAAAAAGTACTACATAAGACCTTCATCTTATAAATTTACTATTCTATTACAGACCTGTCAGAAAGATGATTATTAAAGAGACTCTTACAATAAGGAATGCTCTATTGAATACTGACTCATAATTATGTATATGTTTACCTCCAAAGATAACAAAGATAACAACTTAATATTTTCTTTTTTTCTTTTCATAAATATTTCTTGTAACTATCAGGACATGTTTGTCACGTTGACATCAAATTGTACTTTATATATGTTGTAGATGATGTACTTTGTACAAGTCTAAATAAAAGTCTGTTCTGTTCTGTTCTGTAATTCCCCTGTAATTGCGAGCATCGCTAGGGTCATTTTCCTTAAAAACAGGTATACTAATCCCTTCTGACCATTTGACTGGGAAATGACCGGTATTTAAAATAATATTGAACACATCTACAAGGTGCGATGCTAATATATCAATGGATGATATGAAAAATTCATTTATGAGCAAATCACTTCCAAACGCTTTATTGCCCTTAAACTCGTTTACAACAGAAATCACTTCTTCAACTGATATCAAAGCATCTAATTCCTCAAAATTGGAAGGGGTGTCAAAGTCATGACTATTGACAAAAGATTCAGATTCGATATTTACAAATTTGGATATTTCATCTTGCAAAGAGGAAAAGTATTTATGAAAATCTTCAATGGATATGTTGCTTCCAGTACTATGTTTATTACTTTTACTGAACAGTTTCCAAAATGCACGAGGATTTGAATGCCTAAGATTCGGTATTTGGTTAATCTGTTTCCTCTCGTATTGTCTACGTTTCCGTTTAACCATGCGCTTATAAATAGCTTTATTATCAAGCATGCATGATCTGTTTTCATCGGATTTAACTTTAACGTACATATTTACAGAATTGAGATATACTCGTTTTGCATTGAGACACTCCCGGTCAAACAAATCAGTATTTATAAACAGAGTTATTACTTTTTGACCGACCCTCAGACGGTGTGTATACAGTGCGCTTATAATGGTTCTGCTACTTTGTTGATTAAATCTGAAAATGAGTAAACACAGTTATTAACCTCGGACTCGGACTTGATTTCGGAACTATACAATAAGTTATTAAAAGCAATCAACTGACCAATCAGACCTCTTCTAAATTCATTTTTTAAATTGTCATTCCATTGGACCCTCTTACATTCCTTCGGTTTATTATCGATTTGGGATTCACGTTTACATATTATACTGAAAGATAATGGACAATGGTCCGATCATTCATTAAAAGGATGTACCGTAAACTCGTTAATACATGGAAAATCATTTTCATTCAATAATACGTAATCAATAGTGCTTGACCCGAGACTGTTTGCATAAGTAAACGAACCATTAACATCATTTCCCATTCGACCATTTGCAATTTTCAGACCACATAATTTGCACAAATCTATTAAATTTACTCTGAATGAATTACTCCTTCTATCAACTGAATTACGTGGAAAAACAAAATCCGGTGAATACTGGTCATGATCAATAAAACTAACATAATTGTCATGATTAACATAATCGGTCTTCGTGCCCACCCGTGCATTCCAGTCTCCAGTCAAGACTACTTTACCCTTTGTTTGAAATGTATAAACGTCATATTGTAATAACTCAAATAGATTTGCATTTATAACGTTGTAAGCAGGCGAGTTTTCAACCCATATATATACTGCTGCAATGTAAATGTCACATTCAAAATTGAAATAACATTTATCAAATCTATACCATAATATAGTACCGTGGTGATTCTTAACTAAACTCACAATTCTTTATAACACTGTCTCTTATAAAAACAACCGTTCCGCCACTACTTCTTAAAGCTCGAATATGCTGAAATTTTCTAAAAGAGTTACAACATTAATAACAAGGAATATCAATAGAAGAATGGTCATTAGTCCAACTTTTAAAGATGAAGATGATATCGAATTCACAAATCGTGTCCATAAAGTCCGGATCCTCGAGTTTCGCCCGCGTCAGTCCATTCACATTCCATGACAGGATACTGAGACCATTGTGATACACATATAGAAACAGGTACACATGAACACAATCCTGTTATCGTTGACTATTTTACGACATCTGAACAAGGAACTATCACTAGCAAAACAAATAGTAATGATGACGTAAAATTCCCCATAAACAGTACTGCAAATATACCTTCCGATGACGAAATAGAACCAGATAATTCATTTGGAAACATGAGAATACCGACAGTCATTTCGTGTCGGGAAACGGACCCATTACCACGACCCGATCACAGCGTTCCGCATATAAGTCGGGGCAAAACATACATTGGTAGGAAAGTAAATTTTTCCATCATTAACCGCGAGCGCCAATACGCAAAAAACAATAGAAAGTCAAATGCATACAGTGACACTGGCTATAATCCCCCATCAGGTGTTCTGCAGGACTACAACGGCGAACATGATTTTGAGAGCCACATACGACGTAAAACAAAGCAATACTTTGTTGGTGGATTTATGCCTACCATTTCAGAGAAACACATTGCAGACTACATAGCCGACCAAGGTTTAAAAGCAAGAAAAGTGTCTATCTTCCGTAACTTTAAGTACAACAAGGCCAGTGCACGCGTCTCCATAGAAGATGACGGAAATGCAGACAGTTTGACGGACAATCCGTATTTCTGGCCTTGGGGTATTAAGTGTCGCGTATGGCAACCAATGAATAAAACCCGAAGTAATTACTCGAGTCAGAACATGCGGTACATGCAACGTAACCATGACGGTGGCGAATCTAGTGCGAACTTAAGTCATAATCGTTATGCTCCTCTTAGTAGCAGTAAAGACGTAGATTAGTGAACACGTCGTGTGAACAGTTCCATATCAGGTCTCAAGAAACAATCATTTTCGCTCAACACAACAATATATCTCTCGCTACCTGGAATTCAACAGGAATAATGTCAAGTTCGAGCTATCTCAGTAGTTTTCTAGCCAAAAATATGATAGACTTCTGTGGCATAAGTGAACATTGGCTATTCCGACACAACTTGCATTTTTTGGATTCCATAAACAATGCATATACGTCTTATGCAATAGCAGACCCTGATTTAGATGTCATTACAAAACGCAAAGTCGGTAAAGGTGGATTGTGTATAATGTGGAAGAAATCTATATCAAGCAGGGTAACACCTCTGCCATTAGATTGTGAACATATAATAGGTGTCCAATATCTGTGTAGTCCCGGTTATTATTATTTCATATTTCAAGTATACGTTCCATGTAAAAATCATCCTATACACGTATATAAACGCTGCCTCGAAGAGATTGAAAATACTATAAACAGCTTCAGTGGTCGCGGAAAAATCATACTAATGGGTGATTTTAATACAGAACTACCATTATGGTCAAATGTTCAATTAGATTCAAGGAACAAGTTATTGTGTCAGACTTTGATTGACTTAGACCTTATCCCCGCAAATTGTCTCCCTTTAAGTAAAGGCGTGAAGTTTAGTAATGTGCCATACAATAGTTCAAGGGAAACACTTATCGACTATATATTCCTTCCATCTGTTGATGTGCCTACGGTCCAGGGTTTTACTATACATGACGACCATTCTTTAAACGTGTCGACACATCGCCCACTAACCTGTACTATTAAACCCGCCGGTGACCACGAAGAACAAACCCATCACAATATAGCATCTACTATAGTGTGGAAAAATGTGAAACAGTCACATATCTCAACGTATACACGGTTTCTCGAGAGAAATGAGCACCTTAAAGAACTGTCTTTAATCGAAATATCTAGCAAAGAAGGTATCGATCGCTTGTACGAAGATATTGTCTCAGTATTGAAAAATGCTAATGAACAGTGTATACCAAAACCAAAATTTAAGCCGTATATTAAACCATATTGGAACGATAATCTCACTTCGCTGCATAATGACGTTAAAAGATATCGTTCTGAATGGATTAATGATAACAGACCGCGTGGCGAGCAAATTACCTATCAACGTTATAAAGCAGCAAAACGCGAATTCCGGAAAGCACACAGACAGTCTGTACAGAACTATATGTACATGCTTGAGGAGGAGATCGATAGAACGGCCGAAGTGGATAGTTGTGCTTTCTGGAAATTTGTTAATAAAAAACGGATTTCAAGGCCACAGCCATCCTTCGAAATGGTTTTCAACGATATCCGCTGCTCATCCTCAGAAGATATCATCTGTGGTTGGGCGGAATATTTCAAAGATCTGTACTCATGTGATGACAATGCTTATACCCGTTCAACAGAAACCGAAACAAACTTGTTTTTCGACAATAATTCACAAACAGATGAAGCGAATTTCGTGATAAAAGAAGAAGATTTATCTAGTGCACTCCGCAGTTGTAAAAAGAACAAAGCTTGTGGAAATGACGAAATATATTACGAAAATATTATTTACGGTGGTAAAACATTAATGCAGGTTTTATTGAAACTGTTTCAATCCATGAAAACGTTTTTCCACTGTCCAGTCAATATGAAAAGGGGAGTAATCACAACATTATACAAGGGAGGTAATAAGTCGAAAATGGATCCCAACTCTTATCGTGCTATCTCCCTATGTTCGACCATATTAAAATTATACGAGAAAGTGGTTCTTAATAAAATGGAACATAGTATCAAGTTAAATAATTTACAGGGTGGATTTCAAAAGAATTTAAGCTGTTGTCTTACTTCTTTAATGACTCGGGAGTCTATTTTTAGTACCATTGAAAATAACTCAAAATTGTACACTTGCTATTTAGATGTTAAACAAGCATTTGATCATGTTAATCATAAACTTCTTTTGTTAAAATTGTGCCAAAATGGCGTCGATGTTGTATTCATTAGAATAATACAAAGTCTGCTAGCGGACAAATATTCCTGCGTTCGCTCTAATGGTTTAAAATCTGATTGGTTTCCGGTCATGAAAGGTGCAAGGCAAGGTCAGATTATCAGCGCAAGCATGTATTTAGTGTATATAAACGACTTAATGGATACGTTAGACGCAAGCAGCGACTGTTTAAATATTGGAAACACTAGATACGGATGTCCAACAGTTGCAGACGACATGGTGTTAATGTCATACACAAAAAACGGGTTACAGAGGCTTATGGACCTTTGCTATGACTATTCTCTCCGGAATAATTTCATGTACAACTCCTCAAAATGTGTGGTGGTCGTTTATAATGAGAATAAATCTGACTCTGAAAAGGTAAAACGTGAATGGTGTATCGGACCACATCCAGTTAACGAAGGACAGTCCTACTTGCATTTAGGCGTACACAACGAAAAAAATATGTCACTGAACACATCAGTTGAAGAATGTTGTAAAAAACTTCGACAAACGTATTTCAGCTTAAACGACTGTGGCATTTCTCGAAATTGCATGCATCCACTTTCGCTAGGGCGTATCTATGAAACTGTTGTTTTGTCGAAGGCGCTTTATGGAAGTGAGTTGTGGAACGAGCTTTCCGAAACCCAAATACAAACCCTTGAACGTGCTCATAAACAGTGTGTTAAGCATATTCAAGGAATGCCCCGCTCAACTTCTACAACTGTTGCGTTAGCTTGTATGGGAATGATGCCTATAGGAAGTTATATATGGGGAGCGACGTGAGAAAACCCACCTTATGGTCAAAATTTTCAAATTACGTTTTTTCAGCTATTATTTTAGTTCGAGTTTTCTTTGTTAAAATGGTATAAGTCTCATGTAAATGCGTCAAATAATGCGGTTCCTATAAGCGTTCAAAGACGTCAGGTAAGTAGAGAAATATCACGCGAGTGACGCGACGTCAGCATTTTGGCGAACGGCGTAATCTAAATCGACGTTTGAATTTAGGAGTTACCATATCTGAGCTCTTCATTATATGAAATCACCTTTCTAGTTCATCCTGGTGCCAAAGCTTAGAAAACAAAATGTTCATGTTTAGATTTAATTCAAATTTATAAACAATCCAATTCAATTGGTTGACAATAACATCAAAGGAAATCAAACACTACAGATCTAGCGGTCAACAAATGCACTATTTTCACTTTTGGCCTGGACTTACTGTTACATTGCATCGATTCCTTGAAATAAGCAGGTACCTACTTGAGAAAGGTAGTCTTGTTTTATTTTTCACTAATGGCCAGAGATCAGGAAAATGCCGGTTTGTGGCCCGCTTTCGGTTGTGTCGGACCGATTGCAACTGGCAAATTAATGAAAAAATCTGTCCAGAAACCACGGACAGATATGGAATTCCATACACTTAAAAGTACACGTTTCTCTGTTATCCAAAAATTAATCCGTTAATTGTAATTCCCGTGTAAAACAATGTCTGTAGTGTGTATTTCGGGTTTTGATTATGGAAACTAATCGGCACGCTTAATTGAGAAGTACAAATTACATGTTTGTTTCACGAGAACCGATTATTTTAACAACCTTTGGTCCATTTTTAATGGCACTTGTTAGTTTGCAAGGAATCAAGGACTTTTTATTTGTAAAGCATGGTGTTCTATGAAAAGTTTGCTTCCCTCGCCGATTGAAACGCGTTCTTTTAAAAATAAACAATTTTCATCATAAATGTAAGGATTGAAGATTCGGGTCGTTTTTTGAAAATGCTAAACAACGAACAGATCATCCTGTTTATGTTTGAAATTGGTCGGCTTTTTCTACATTAGTTTTTGTATGTTACAATTCAGAAACAAAATAAAAAACACTTAAAATGTATTTTATGTGATGTCAAATTCAATGTTCATATGGTATTGTCATATTAGCACAATGCATGGTTTAGAGAAGGAAGGACACAGAGAAGACGTCTTTTTTTTACCGCGGGGATAGCGAAGAAGTATCAGAGGGAAGGCCTTATCTGGGATCGATTGGAATTTGGAGATTTCCTGATTCCTTTCTTATGACCGATAAGTCTTTTCGAAGTACATCCTTCAAAACCTTTTAAGATAAATGTGCCAACAATCTGTATGTCACACATGCCAGCTGAGCCTTTGTTTCGGAGTCGTTGTGGTGACACTTGAACATTATGTGAGCTAACACAAAGTCAACTAAACACCTAGTATGACCAGTTCTATTGAAGTCAATTTCTTTCATTAGTAAACACATAAAACACAGAGCAGCATGTGCCGATCATTTCAATTAATATTTGATGCGCGTGCATATTTGTTTCATTTCGGAGTATACATGTGTTATATTGCAGTAATTGTCCTACTGTCAATAATTAAAGACAGTTTTTCCACATTGGAAAAGAAAATATGGTTCCAGTCAAACTGAGTTGTAAATCCGACACCTACATGAAATTTGCATGTGGTATAGTATCTTTCTGTGTTGCCCTGTCACCACCCTCCAAAAAAGGTAGCCAACGACGAACTAATTGTTTTGCCCCAAAATAGATACAGCGTAAGCTGTTTATTAAAGAAAAGTGATAGCCTATATTATACAACTTGAAATGCATAATCGAATTGATAAAGATGTCAATAGTGATGGAGTTTGTGTTTGCTCACGAGTCAATTTTATCGGGTCAGCAATGCGAATCACAGACCGATAACCGTATGCCATATAACATTGTGATGTCGGGCACTAAGCATATAACATGCAGCCGCGTGACGAATCATAAGGTCATAGATACGTTATGACATTTGACGCCTTTCTCTACCTGTTACCTATCATCAATATTAATTTTCCCGCTTTGTTTCCTTTTTTTCGTGTTTTATTTTCATTGTTTGTCTTTTGATTTGATTCCATATCACTAACAGGCTAAACAGAATACATGTAGTTGATTTGTGTCTTTGTGTAAGAATATTATCGGGATAGGCTTCGGATAATTATCCGATTGGGCTTCGGCTCACCGGATAGTATTCATCCGCCTTGACCCATACTATTTCCGATTCACGAGACAAACCATCTATTGTCTATATATCACTATAATACAGTAGTTCAGTCATGTCGCCGTATTCAGTTAAACTAGCCATGTTTCTTGTATGGCATAACCAGTGGAGGACAATATTCATCCAAAGCAACATGCAACTGTTTAGGTGTGACAGCCAAATAAAGAATGGCGAAATGATTTATAAAAGAAGTGTGAGTCAATAAAAGAAGATTTACATAAAAGGCGGAAAGGATTTTGTCTGTACTTAGATATGTGAATTACCACGACAGTTATCTGCATGCATTAAGCATAGCCTACATCGTGATATCATTCATAATGCTCCATTACCCAGTCAAACATGGAGATGACGGAGTCTGGTCCGTGTGTCTTGTGGCCAACTTGAAGCTTCTTCATACTATCAATGGATATGTCGTGGAACAGTGGTAACGTTTTACCACAAACAACTATTCCATTTACACGGACAGTTGATTCATCTCTCGGCCTTTTGTCCCGCTTTTGTTAAGCTCCGTGACCAGGATCTGTAAGAGTGTCATGACTGTCAACTCTTTTTCATGATTTTACAAGACTCGAGAACGAGCGACAGAATATCATTTGTTTGGCACTTTAGTTAACAACCCTGACCACACTCTTGGATGCAAACATCCCCAGAATAGGGGTCCTGGTCTGTATTAAAGTCACAATGAGTAAATGATCTATCCTATCTGATGGACGCAACATATGACCTAGCCCAGTCATCGATGCTCTAAATTCACTACCGTTATCAACTACTGGGTGTCCACTGTCGTTTTCCTTGAAATTATCCTGCAGCAAGTCCTGACATATGGTTGGTGTGCTTTTAAAGTGGTTTAATAAGAATGGTTCTAATTCTAAAAATCCAAGGACATTACTGTTAAACCTAGGAATACTTTGATTTTAATACAGCTATATAGAGAACATTTATACAAATCAATCATTTAATAACTGGTTAAAGGGAAAGAGTTGTAGGCTATGTAAATCTAATTGTTAGGCATAACGACGCGGTAGGTCTAGTCAGTTTTGCTTAAATCTCGGTTTTTAAAATTGAATCCTCGGATAATTGACGGATCTTCTGCAGGCAATTTGTCATACTTAACATGTTGTCACGCAGTCAATAGAAAATGAGTTCTGATTAAACTTGATTCAACTAGGAATAGAAGAATGAGAAAAGATTTGTCGGTAACATTATTGATATGTTTACTTTCCTGATCGCGGTTTAGATTTCACTGAAAATGAGTATTATAATGAATGTTATTTATGTTATTTATAGTACATGAATGAAGACTGATTTTAACTCTTATCCGCAGTTCCTTCTTAGACTGGAATATTTTACCGAGGGTTTAAAGATGAAATGTTCAAACGATAGTTCGCGTTTAAAAACAGCGGGGGAAACTTAAACAACGCCGTAATAAATGACGTCATTTTGACAGCGATTTATCGATTATTGCGCGTTAAACCATAAGGTGGGTTTTCTCACGTCGTACGTCAATTATATAAAAGAAAATTGATATTGTTCGGGCAACTATGCAGGTTGAATACCGTTATGCGTATAAAGAATATGTTTAATTACCGATTACATGCTTTTATGAATAAACCTAGCACAGTTCGCGGTTTTATGCCAGATATCTATCGAATCTTGGGAAAATATAGGCTGTCATCGACATTAAATGAATACATGTCAACATCTGTTTTTCCAAGTAAACATTCATGGACGAAAACAATCAATCAATCATTAAAAACATTCACAGAACATTTTATATTTGATAATATAAATAGAAGTCCGGGTTTATCAGGTTTTAAAATCATGTACGGTAATTTCATGCCATGTCACATCTGGTATTTCTGCAGAGTGTATAGAAGCTATCTAAAATACTGCTTTACGGCTGTACAGATAGTTTCTAGATTATTCTCAAGAAAATACGACACTCTGTGTCCAAACTGCAGGCTAGGGACCAATTGTATAGCCTCGCATTTGTTAATTTATTGCTCTAAAACAGACCATATTCGTGACGAATTCTGGCAAAAGTTATTTTGCTTATTGGGTGATAACCAATATGAAATGCTATTGGGTAAGATGCCAAATGATCAAATCATAGAAATATTGTCAGGATTTATTTCATTTCAGTTAGATGAAGCCTGTAGAGTAACTTGTTTTAAGATGTGTTTGAAATACATGCATTTACTGTGTCATAACATAACATCTGTATATGTCCATTAAACTTGGTAGCACGTACTTATCAGCCCACATACACTTAACGTTGGTAAGTGTATGTTGGCTGATTCGTTACTGTTTCAATGAAAGTTACCATGTTTTCATGTTGCGGCATTCTTAGAATCAGGGTAAATGCCTCATTATAAGATTATGAGTGCGAATGGGTGGGTGCTTGTACAAGCAATTCCAAAATGTTTTACCACGCAATCACTCCAAATGGACTACTTTTTCTTCACGAAAAGGTTTCCAGAATGGAATTACACAAAACAATAACTCTTTTAATGCAGTATTCCTTATATTTCGTTTCGATAAGGGTGCGCTAGAAATTACCAACATTTTTGCATGCAACACTCATACTAAATACACGCACCCGGCCACACACACACATACACACACACCCCCGCACACCCACACACATAGACACACACTTACATGTTTAAGCACCACTCATTAGCACGCAGTAAGCATTTGTAAATATTGTATATACATGCATGCGTTTTCACCATGAAAGTGGTAAGCGTATTTAGTTCTGTTTTGTGTTTCTATATGAGATAATTTGTGTATGTTAATAACTCTTCATGTATGGAGGAATAAAATAATTACTTACTTACTAACTATTTCCCGTGGGGACTGCTCATTAATAAAATGACCCGTCTGCTTCAAGTTGAATCTTGCATTTCGCACAGTCTCACGATCTTTGAAAAGGGTGAATTTGGCGACAATGTCTCGTGGGTTGTTTGTTTGAGCGTGGCCCATTTGATGAACCCTTTCGAATTTGATTCTATCAACTACATCCTGAGCAATCTTGCATTTGCTTACAATAAATTCCTGTAATAATGACTCAGTTTCCTCGTGCCTTTCGTTCGTACCTTCCGTTATGTTTGTAAAATCTAAGTTGTTACGCATCGATTGAGATTGGACATATAATAACGACTCCTCCATCTTAACTCTTTGCTCAGCCATAGTGATTATTTGTGTCTTTGCGGTTTCAAGGTCAAATTCATCAGATTTTTCTTTTTCTGAAACGTTTGATATCGCCTCCTTGTAAGCATTGACACTATCATATACATATGTCCGCAAGTTCTTCAATTCAGTGTCGAGGTTATCCAATTTGCTCTCCAAGGAGTCTAACTTTTTCAATTTTCGGTCCATTGTGTCTAATTTATCAATGATTATTTTCAATGACTGATCGTTAGATTGCATGGGTAAAGTTTGATAGCTTGGATTGTGACCATACTGGTTGGTATTCGGCTGTTGAATGCACTGTTGTTGCATAGGACTTGGCTGCATGGGGCTTTGACCGTAGCTATACCCGGGATAACGTGGGATTTGGGCTAGAAGACTACCAGAGGCAGACTGCACGTTATTCTCGTGGGATGTATGTGGGGTAGAAGTGGTAGCAGTCGAACGCTTATCAGGTTGTTCACTCACCAAATCGGGTGACGATGATGGCTGATCTCGTTTTCTTGCACTTTTTCCCATCATGAACAATGACAGATTTGGCGCGAAGAAATGAAAATCCACAAAAAACCACTTTTAGAATCACCAATGAATTTAGGAAAAGTCCAAAACGCCGGAAAATGTACATATATAACCAGAATTAATCATAACCAATGATCGAGAAACGATTTGATCACTTATAAAAAAACATTTATGATTTTCTTCAGAGCCGTATAAAAGCACGACCGCCATGTTCGATTACGTGATGAAGCTTTACTAATTAATTTGGCAAAATACATACAAGCGGCATTGGAGACACGTCAACATTCTTAAGCGTTCATAATCTTACACAACAATCTTAATTACCTTTTCTTACCAATTTCTTCACTCTTTGATAATCAATTATTGTTTTTCGTGTTTAGTATAACTTTCCTTAAAAAACACATTGTATAATACTTTGTACGTATGATATGACCATGTACTATGTACTTGTTTAATAAAATATGTTCTGTTCTGTTCTGTTTGTTGCAGACGACTATGGAAAACATTGTCGTAAAAGGTTAAATTGCTCTTAACGAGCAATTTCTTCTTTTCCCACTATGTTTTCTATACTATTAGAAGATTATTTTTCAATTTCATCACATTTAAGAAGTCGTCTGCAAACTTTTCCAATTTGGGACGCTCGAAAAAAATATGCTTTGACGCACCGAAAGCATACCACTAAGGATATGCCACCTTGAAATAATGGAGAAATACCTGGTGAAACGCGAATCCTTCTTTATACATAATACTAACTACGAAACATTGAACGCCAACTTTATGGCATTTAGTTGATTTAAATTTCGACCAGTCACAAATATCATTGTATAGGGAAATGGGCTATTACTAGACGGCGGCGTTTCCTATTGAACGGTCCCGTTATAAGTCTTTATTCTATAATGGCAATGACACACACACTTTGAAACTGAATAGAATAATACGTTCCCTTATCTCCATTCTAGCAGGAACATTAAGGGTATATATTTATTTTTGACCAAAAGGATAACCGGGAACATGGAAATACAAATAAATGTTCTAAAAACACCACAGAAAAAGGAAATGGTTCCATCATATTCTTTGCCTGAGAAAAAGACCATTTTCATCACTTAAGTTTTTATTTCATTGCATTATTTTCTATTATCATTCATTAAAAGTTAATTTTTTACTTTTGTGTAATTATTCATTTGGAGCAACATCTTTTATAAGCTTCTAAAAACATTGATTTTTCTTGGTTTTCCTTCATTACCAATTGGAACTTGGAATTTCAAAAAAATATTGATAAGCGGAAAAAAAAGAGGAATTGTTCTCACATATCTTGTGCTCAATTGTAATGTGAAGATGTGTTTTACCACAGGGGTCTGGGGTCAAAACTATATCATATAGTTTTTAACATGATATTCACATAATATAAAACCCTTTGGGATTTACAATAACCTGCTGTAAAAATGTTGAAAAAAAAGACATGCCACTTAATTGCAGAAAACAGCTCTATTCAAACAAGGATTGACATTAACAAACAAACTTTAGGGTGGGATAACTTTACAAAGACGATACCGAAAACAGTTTTACATGTATCGCCTATATGCGTAGTAAGTCTTTCGTGTTCAATTTAACAAATGTCAAATTTTATTATTTCTTATCGTCGAACAGCAAACCCTTTATCATGCTAAAGGTTATGTTTCGGTTTTCAATTTGCATTACATCAATTAATTTTTGAGGGTTCATTACGAAGTTATTTGGGTATTCTGTCGGAATCTTTAAAACTCCGTGACTCAGTGGCAGGGGAGTGAACTTACATACATAATTACAATGTCACACTTATGTAGCTTAGACATTGAACGTATTAAAATCGACCTATACTAATGTCTGGTTTACAGCTGTTTATCGAAAAAAATTCTATACGTTGAAATACAGGGTACCCGAATGAAGCGAAACAGTTAATCCTTTACCAAACACCAAATTTTCGACGACATTTCAAAATGTATTAAAATTGAAAAATAATCTTCTCTTAGGGCAGAACACATTGTAGGAAAAGGAGAAATTGCTCGTTTCGAGCAATTTCCCCTTTTCCTACAATGTTTTGCAGAGTCGTCTGCAACATTAAGTCAAATGTTGTTATTGTTTGGTGAAGGGTTAAGCGATATAAAACTTGATCCTAAAGATAACTTAGTCTGTATAATTCGTCTCTTTACACCGGTCTCAATGTAAAATTGTCGTTAACCCGGGTCCTGGTTTGTATTTAGACGTTACTAAACAGCACATTGAACTATGATATAGTGATATACAAAAAAGCAATCTTTTGAATCAAAGGTTTAACAAAACACTATTGTCATGTGACACGTCATCGGGTGCCTCGGTTACTTTACACCTTTGGTTATCTCCATATTCAATCAAGTAGGAATTTTGTATTGAACATACGCACAATTGTAGCACAAAATGTTTATTGAAACCTACCATAGCCAGTGTTTATCTCATATTCTTTTCTTTTTATCGAAATGAGGTTTGAACAAAGGACTCTGTCTTTTAAAACGTTATATGCGAGAAAAACTAAATAAACCCATTCCTAAACATTTACGACATTATAATACTTTATTGTAGACGATCTGGAAAACAGTGTGGGAAAGGAAGAAATACTCGTGACGAGCAATTTCTCTTTACAATGTGTTCTATCCTATCAGAAAGTTAGTTTCCAATTGCATCACATTTTGAAATGTCGTCTGCAGACTTTCAAGTTAAGACAGTCGAACATTTGGCGCTTGGCAATGGGTTAAAGGTACATGATCATTGGTGTGAAGAAATTTGAAATGTGTTTCTTAAGGCCGAACAAGAGATGTAATGTTTTATACGCACTCAAGAAAAGACATTTGAAGCAAAATCATATCGTGTTTCATTGTACATTGTATAAATGTGTAAACAGTTTAATGTAATCCTATCCAAAACCGTGACATCGGTTCTGAGATTCACCGCATATCAACTGTACATATTTAGATAAACTAACGCTTCCTGAAATCAAACGATTTCAAGAGCTACTTTTAATCATATTTTAAACAGTAATACAAAAGATGTATTGTTTCAACGACATTTTATACGGATTTATGTGAACATGCAGCCATAATCGAACCACAGGCGTTCGTAGTTAAAGGGCATAACTCAGAGATTACTCAGGGAGTATTAAACATGAAAAGTATACAAGCGCTCAGCGAAACTGCCAATCTGGGTAATATGAGTTTTAAATTATGATAGAATATGTTGAAACATAGCGTAAAACTACAGGATCATGGCAATATTACGCCTGCACTATTTATCATCTTTTTCTCAAAGTGCTATTTTCACAAATTTGGTGCGCACCAATTTAACTTCATTGTTGACATTCGATCAACATCTAAAATAGCAAGGAACGCTCGAAATAATGAGTGGCGATCAACTGGTTAGAAAAATCACGTGAAACACATGAACATAATGTCATTTATCCAAAACTGCAAACGTGAACATTCAAAATGGAGAATTTTTTGGGTTTTATTGGTTCCCAACGTTTCTTGGCTGACCTCGTTTTATCGCTAATTGTAAATAAACCTTTTAATATCTATCCATTCAAAAGATTCATGTGATCGTGTTACAGTCTCAATTTCTCTGTAAAAGGGACTTTAAAGTACTTTTGAATTAATTTTCATTTTTTTTATAACTTACCCAATTCAAGTGTTAATGAGCGCAAGCATGGATTTTAAAATTTGATATTAAAAAAAAACCATTGTAACCATTGTCACTAAAACAGAGCCGATTAGAATTTCTTACTCTTAGTTTTCTTGTGATATATGTTAATAATGTGAAATGAGCATTTGCACCTATCAGCGCTTCTATTGAACACCTGCCTGTTTAATAGATACAGGAATTCCTTCTCAACACCTCGCTAACTTTACTTGACAAGAGTTGTCAAACGTTTCCGAAGACCCAGGTGACGATGGTACCTAAAATAGCATCTCTTATTCCAATTTTATCTCTTGTTGATGAAATAAACCCATATAAACGGTTTACGATAACTGCGATACCAATGATCTGTATCTTTTCTGTATGGTTCTAAACGGCGTTGGGATGCTGTCAGTAATTTAGTACTATGTTACTTAAGAAATTTAGACAATTCACTTCAAAAAAGTTAAAATCTAAAATTTGCAAAAGAGTCCCCTTAAGATTAAAATTCAACCAGGTATAACGGGGGTATCGGGGTATCGATTTTGTTGTCTCGGTAGAATCAATGGGATATTACAAAGTACGTCATATGTATATAATGGGCTATCTTCATGTGTATACACATACTTGAGTGCCTCATTTTCAAATTTCCAAAATGGTCAACAATGAGAAGGAGGACGTTAAGCTGAAACCGACAGAGGATTTCATGAAATGACATTATTTGTTAGAGTGATTAAGAAGTTAGCAGTCATTAAACATCAAACGGATAATTCTACAGCATATTGGATATGAGGTATTTCATTGTATTATTGCCGATCATTTACAGAGTACATTGTGTGTGGACCAGAGTTCTAAGAGCATAACTACGTCCTCATGAAACATATGTTTCGACACCCTTCAGATACCTAGCGTCAAGGGGCATGAGATGGGGGAGAAAGTCTGCGATGGGCCCGTACCCCTAGTCCATTGATTTTTCAGGTCGTAGGCAGTCACCCATGTTAAGGTACAGGTCATGACAGCAATATCCTTATCTGCACCTTAACCCTTTACCAAACGCCAAATTTTCGACTCTCCCAAATTGAAAGAGTTTGTAGACATAATTTCAAAATGTGATGAAATTGGAACATAATTTTCTGATATGGCAGAAAACATCGTGGGAAAAGGAAAAATTTCTCCTTTTCCCACAATGTTTTTTTAAGTCGTCTGCAACAAAGTGGTCAAATGTCGTTATTGTTTTGGAAAATGTTAAGCAGTGCCATCATCAAAATGAAGGATATCCTCACCTGTCATTGTTGTTGAATATTTTATTAGATCTTTAAAAGCACATGAAAGTAGACAAGTACAAATAAATAACTGAAACAATATATGGAGCTCTTTTATTATGTTCAAATAAGTCATGTACATTTGTTTATTAATGCATTTAGACCCTATTTAATTAACTCCTTTAACATAAGTTATTTTGAGCTTCAAATATAGATGTCTCCAATTCAATCTTGTTTATCAACAATCTAATAATTTCCAAAAAATTTATGTATCACATGACCAGGCAATCTAAATTATTAAACCGGCTTATCTGGGTTATTTCTTGTTGGCTTTTACGCTTTAGTTGTGCCGATGTGGTTTTTTTGGTGTCAACTTTTTGACTAAAAGTTTACCAAATAATACAGTTTGATATAGCATTATTCTCCTTTCATTAGCCTTTAAGAACGACTTTCTTTTTTTATTTTTTTTATGGCGGTATGCTCTGCTTAAAATTCAAAAAGTTTTTCGTCAATAAAGTCATTTTGACTTTTTGACTTGAGTTGGGGGACCAGATCGATTTTAATTACTGATTATTACGCAAAAGAAAGCCGGCATTTTTTATCATCAAGCGTCGAGATCAGCAAACCAATCGTTTTTTAAGTTTGTATATGATTGCTTTAAATTGGTAATTGCTGATTTTTATCGTTGTTTGTCTGAATTTATGGAAAAAGATAAAATATCATTCAATCGCGAAAACATTGTAAGCATATTATGAATATTCGTTCTTTTGTCTTTGGTTTCTGCTGCACACGAGGAAAAACATCTTACAGAAGGGTATTCTTTGTTACTCGGCTAATGAAAGGAATTGCCGAGGGAATATATGTCACAAAGTTTAAACATAGTTTTGTGGCTGACTGTTTCACCAAAAGTAAAAGGAATTAATCTAAACGACTCATTATGAAAGACAATCAGATCTAGTCAACATATGTTGGAGGAGCGTTAGACAGGCGCTGTTTTTTAAGAGACTATTTCATATAATCTTGCTTTCATGCTTTAATAAATTTCGTTCTTTTAATCATTTTAAAAGCTATTTAAACCAGAAACTTTTAAGACATTGTAACAAACCAAAATATATTTCGTGACTTTTGATACTTATCTTTACCGTTTAGCACTTTGACTTCTTCCAAATTTCACAATATTAATTTTGTGAAGGTGTTTTCAATTTGGAGAATTATCTTATTCCAATAGGATCAAATGGGTTAAGAAATATGCAACAGAAGAATTGAGCCTGCAAACCCATATATAGAAATTGAGTATTTCTCAATTCTTATGAAAGTTGTCTGTAATTGTTTCCATTTTTGCCAACACAAAGTATGTATTGAAAACTGCTTGTTTAATGATATTGAATTTGGAAACCGATGTCAAACAAACATATGATAATACTCTTGCAGCAAAAGCTAGAATCTATTAAGGAGGAAGAAGAAAACATTGTTCAATGCAAACAATTTCTGTGTCTCATTTGTAATACATTGTAATTATCGTCAGTTAAAGTTTACAAATTGGATTATTCTTATGATCTCATATACAAAAAAAGCCTACACAATGTAAATGGTCATGGAAACTGTACCAGTGTTCATTTTGTTTAAATGTCTACCAACAAATGATTAAACAGATAAACCTGAAACCTGTCATTTATATGACAGTTTGGGAAATCATTGTGATGGAAGAAGAAATTCCTTACAATGAAGCACATTTCTCCCATTATTATTTACACTTGATACCCTTCTCTTTTTTTATAATACAATCAATTTAATCATAACCTTAGGTGTACCTTATGATGAGTTTTGTTTTCAATATTGATATAGTACCAAGGAAAAAGTAAAAAATGTATGGCAAATTACTAAAGATAACTAATAACTAATCTTTTAACCCTTTCCCAAACGGCAAATTTTCGACTGTCCCAAATTGAAAGAGTTTGCAGACGACATTTCAAAAAGTGATGAAATTGTAAAATATTCTTCAGATAGAGCAGAAAACCTTGTGAGAAAAAGTAAAATTGCTCTTAGCAAGCAATTTCTCCTTTTCCCACAATATTTTCCAGAGTCGTCTGCAACAAAGTGGTTAAATTTCGTCATTGTTTGGTAATGGGTTAAGAATGTTATTAATATATATTAACATGGCATAATATGGGGGGAAAAGGCAATCATCTTTAATTCTAAAGAACGACGAAAATAAATGCAGGCAGCAAGAAAAAGCTATGAAGTCAATATTTTAATTGCATTATTGGTTAGTTGAAACAGAGACATATATAACAGTTATCTATGTCTCTGGTTGAAACCATAGCAAAAGAAAAGCAATAAACAAACTGTCTACTTATTACTTATAACTTCATTTCTTTGAGACAGCACTAATTACACACTACAACCTTTAAGTGAGTATTAGCACTAATCAATCCAAGCCTTTTAGAATGTGTCATCAAGTAAAGTGATGTGCACCAACTTCGTACAGAAGACACATTTGTCCTATGCCAAATCAAACTATTACATATAACAACTTTAAGAAAGAGCAGGACTTGGAACATTCTATGTTGGCCTTAATTAGAACTACACAAAGACCACATCTTCACATTTTACAGATGTCTTACTACTGTCATTTTTGAAACACAGAATTCGCATCACATTCAGGCTTGTTGTTGATACTATCGAGCTAAGTGACTTATAATTAAATGTACGGTACGAACGTAATATGGGACGAATGGAAAAAGATCGAAGCGTTTTTGGTAATTACCTTTTATTTTTATCAATAAAACCCAAAATTCATCTGTATATATACTTTCTGATTTTGGACTGTTTCTTTACCGAAAGTAATTGAGTGATTTAAAGGAAAGATTGGCGATAATTCTGCTTAAAGGCT
Source organism: Cerastoderma edule (assembly GCA_947846245.1). Lineage (NCBI taxonomy): Eukaryota > Metazoa > Mollusca > Bivalvia > Cardiida > Cardiidae > Cerastoderma > Cerastoderma edule. The sequence continues at coordinate 12,839,267 of OX401416.1, read as the reverse complement.
GAAAACCGCATTTTATTCGGCACGAAGACCGTAACAGCTTTAGTTTTATTTTGTTATTTTCGTCGATCAAAATGGAATTTGTTGGCGCTGGACATAAGACTTAATCACTGCATATACAACTTATTATTAAATCGTGTAGACAATTATATATAATCAATACTCAAGCGGATTAAAATTGATGTTTAAGGGAATAAATTGAGAGGTCGGTATTTTAACAAAGGTGATTCGACAGTTGAGATGATACGGGCACCTGCAGACGTATTTCATTGGTCAAATTGATTGACTGTCATTTCGTAGATTACGTTATAAAATATAGGGTTTTAGAATATTTATCAGAGAGCCAGTATAATTGACCTCGTCAGACGACTTTACATATCGGACTGGCACTCGTTACCATCTTTTTGATAAAGAAAACCGATTTTAAGACTAACTAAAAGAGATACAGGCTGAAAAATGGACCTGTTATTGTTTGAGATGGATCTTATTTTAAACTATTTCTCCAAATAAAAACCTTTTAAGAATTCAAAATCAAACAGAAAACATTTTTTGAAACAATGAATGAAGGAGAAAAGGTCAACGACTAAACAAAGAAAAGCCTTTGTTATGAATTATTTTCAAATAAATGATAACAAAAATAAATATAGCCTCCCTTTCCCTATGTGCACTAACCAAAAGCTTCTACAAATATGATCGCCGCCTTCTGGAGGGCGATCAATAACCATATATGTCCTTGTATATGATGTAAACCTTTATTCGAAATTATTTGTCATTCAAAACATTGAATTCACAGATAATCATAATATTAGGGCATGACAGGGAAGAAAGTTATATACTCAAGTTTGGTTACATGATGATTTTTCAACATCGACCTGGCTGAACATGAACTGAGTGATGTCTACCCTGACTTGACATTTTTGCGGCCCTTGCTTCGCACATTTGCAACGTATTGAGAGGTGAACGAGTATATATTGTCGCGCGTCTCAAAGTCAAAAATCGATAATGTACATGTGCGAATGCAATACTCGGTGTAAATCTAGTTCATTATTAAAACGTTCATATATCTTGTTCTAAATGAAATAAAATCTTTCAAATTTTAGAAAAATGTCCGCATTTTTGACATATCGCAAAATCGCGCGAGACATTCCTCGTTTTCTTCCTATCGAAAACAAGTTAGTAATAAACTATGATTTCTCCAAAAGTAGATTTTTCCAGATATGACACATATACAAGAATAAACTTTGACGTACCCTGCATATTCGGTGGTAACTGCCACTTAACTCTAACGTTCAGATTTCATAGACTCGAAACATGAAAATTAAATCGAAAAAGTAGTCGTATAAGATAGCATTTCGTTCCTAGAACAGAACAGAATAGAATATTCTGTATTTGTTCTTTACATTACATTTTATACTTTGTTAGGTTTTGTTTTCTCTCGTTTGATTATACTTATCTAAAACGCTGTAGAAGTTTTGAAAATCCATTGAGACAAAAAAAGAAACTCTTCATGAAAATGATTACATTTAGAAACAAAATTATGCAAAGAAGTGTCACACTTGGCCTAAATCAAATTTCATATTCGCAATAGCTAATTCAAAAAAGTATTTTGGATTATTAACAAAGACTACAATTGTGTTCAAAGCGGCTCTTTTACTAAACTGTATCTTGGGAATAAACTCGGTAACTATACACTGGTTGATAAGAGGCTTGTCCCGGTATATATTTCCTTTTTTTATTTTTATTTTCTAATTCATTAATGTAGGTTTAAATATCTTTTCACCTAATTGTAGAAATTGTAGAAATCATGCATTTATAGATCCCAAACTGGCATATATATCATTACAAACCTAACGAATTAGAGACCAATATATCCCAAACTGGCATATATTACAACAGACATAAAGAATAAGAGACTAATATATCCAAAACTGGCATATATTACAACAAACATAACGAATAGGAGACCAATATATCCCATACTGGCATATATCTCTACAAACATATATAATAAGAGAACAATATATCCCATACTGGCATATATCACTACAGACATAAAGAACAAGAGACCAATATATCCCATACTGGCATATATCGCTACGAACATAAATAATTAGAGACCAATATATCCCAAACTGGCATATATCACTACGGACATAAAGAAGAAGAGATCAATATATCCCAAACTGCATATATCACTACAGACATAAAGAATAAGAGACCAATAAATCCCATACCGGCATATATCACTACAAACATAAAGAATAAGAGACATATATATCACAAACTGGCATATATCACTACAGACACAAAGAATAAGAGACCAATATATCCCATACTGGCATATATCTCTACAAACATATATAATAAGAGAACAATATATCCCAAACTGGCATATATCACTACAGACATAAAGAATAAGAGACCAATATATCCCATACCGGCATACATCACTACAAACATAAAGAATAAGAGACATATATATCACAAACTGGCATATATCACTACAGACACAAAGAATAAGAGACCAATATATCCCATACTGGCATATATCTCTACAAACATATATAATAAGAGAACAATATATCCCAAACTGGCATATATCACTACAGACATAAAGGATAAGAGACAAATATATCTCATACTGGCATATATCACTACACACATAAAGAATAAGTGACCAATATATCCCAAACTGGCATATATCACTACAGATATAAGGAATAAGAGACTAACTACAAACATAAATAATAAGGGACTAATATATCCCAAACTGGCTTATATCACTACAAACATAAAGAATAAGAGGCCAATATATCCCAAACTGGCATATATCACTACAGACATAAATAATTAGAGACCAATATATCCCATACTGGCATATATCTCTACACACATAAAGAGAAAGAGACCAATATAGCCCAAAATGGCATATATTACTGCCGACATAAATGATTAGAGACCAATATATCCCATACTGGCATATTTCTCTACAAACATACAGAATAAGTGTCCAATATATCCCATACTGGCATATATCACTACAGACACAAAGAATAAGAGACCAATATATCCCATACTGGCATATATCTCTACAAACATAAAGAATAAGAGACCAATATATCCTAAACTGGCACATATCTCTATAAACATAAAGAATAAGAGATCAATATTCCAAACTGGCATATATCACCACAGACATAAAGAATAAGAGACCAATTTATCCCATACTGGCATATATCTCTACAAACATATATAATAAGAGAACAATATATCCCAAACTGGCATATATCACTACAGACATAAAGAATTAGAGACAAATATATCTCATACTGGCATATATCACTACACACATAAAGAATAGGTGACCAATATATCCCATACTGGCATATATATCACTACAGACACAAAAAATAAGAGACCAATATATCCCATTCTGGCATATGTTAGAACAAACATAAAGAATAAGAAACCAATAAATCCCAAACTGGCATATATCACTACAAACATAAAGAATAAGAGACCAATGTATCTCATACTAGCATATATCACTACAAACATAAATAATAAGAGACCAATATATCCCAAACTGGCATATATCACTACAAACATAAAGAATAAAAGGCCAATATATCCCAAACTGGCATATATCACTACAGACATAAATAATTAGAGACCAATATATCCCAAACTGGCATATATCTCTACAAACATAAAGAATAATTACGAGATATGAACGATATTAAGATAGCCATTGATCATGCTAACAAAGGTAAAGCATCTAGAGTAGATGGTATCCCAGTTGATGTACTTTAAATGACACGTCAGTCCTATTTTTACATTCCCTGTTCAATACATGTTTTAATAAAGGTTTGTTTCCATCTTTGTGGGGGAAATGCGTTATCAACCCAATCCCTAAATCTTCTTCAGACGACACGAGAAACCCTCTTTCATACAGGGGCATCTCTTTAGCAAACTCGATGAACAAACTTTACTGCAATGTTTTAAACGAAAGACTTGGTAAATGGACAGAAGAAAATTTCAAAATCGTTGATGAACAGAATGGATTTAGAAAAAAACGCAGTACGATCGATCAATTGTTAACATTAACCAATACTATTGAAACAAGAAAGAAGTATAAACAATCTACATTTTGTGCATTCATTGACTTCAAAAAAGCCTATTATCTAATAAACAGGTCGAAATTGTGGGAACGTCTCCGAAACATAGGCGTCTCTGGAAGCTTTTCTTTGCGATTAAGTCTTTATGTAACACGGTGTCTTCGTATGTGAGACTTAATGGGTTACATACAGAGTCGTTTGTGGTAAAATGCGGCCTGAGACAAGGGTGTGTGTTATTTAATCTTTATCTCAATGACCTTGCATTGTTCCCCAAGTCTTTTAATATTGGTATACACACTGGTGAAGATATTGTTAGTATTTTGATGTATGCCGATGATATTGTTTTGTTAGCTGTAAAGCCAGAGGATTTACAATTTTTACTAGATAATTTGAATAATTGGTGTAGTAGTAATTATATGGCAATTAATCCAATTAAGAGTAAGATTGTTCACTTTAGGCCAAATTCAATTAACCCTGCAACATTTCGTTGTGAGGATTTCATTTTAGAAGTTGTTGATCGATACATCTATCTCGGTTTGGTTTTAGATGAACATCTTGATTATAATACTACTGCTTAAGCTGTCGCTAAAAGTGCTGGTCGTGCTCTCGGTCTGGTGATTGCAAAATGTAAATCAATAGGGGGGGTTACCTATGATATTTTTAAAAAATTATATGACTCTATGGTTTGGCTGGTTATTGATTACGGCTCACCAATTTGGGGTTTAAAGTCTTATTCCTGTATAAATCCTATTCATAACAGAGCTTTACGTTTCCTTTTAGGAGTAGGTAAATATACACCTTATGCTGCAATTGCAGGCGATATGGGTTGGGATCCTCCTTTAATACGCCAATGGAAGTCTATATGTAATTTTTGGTGTCGTTTGTCAGACACCCCCTCCCATTTTAGGTTGCACTTTGGTCACAGTCAAAAGCGAATGTCAGTAGTAAGAATTGGTTTTATTCAGTTAAAAGAGAATTAATTGCTTTAGACTGTCTATGCTATAGTACTATCAATCAACATATAAATAGGAAAACATTATTTAATAAAGTTAAGCCAAAATTATTTGACATATTTGTAAATGAATGAAAGTCATCTGTTACAAGAATAACCGGAATTCGAAATGTAGGTCAAAGTAAATTAAGAAATTACGCACAGTTTAAATCTTTTTTTATAACTGAACAATATTGTAAATTGATAATGCCAGTTCAACATCGGTCTGCCTTTAGTAAGTTTCGTTGTGGCGTAGCTCCATTACGTATGGAAACTGGCCAATATGAAAATTTGAACATTGAGGATAGAAAGTGCCATTTTTGTAGCTGTATAGAAGACGAGTGTCATGTGTTTTTCAACTGTCATATGTATAATGATTATAGACAAGAACTGTTTATAAAAGCTAAACATGAATGCCCAGAGTTTCTTGAAAAGTCTGAAATTGATAAACTGAGTTTTGTAATTTCCAATCCAAACTTGATAAGGATTGGTGCCAAAACCTGTTTTAATATTCTCAAACGTCTGTTACTCCAAATACACTCACCTCCGAGATAGTCTCTTTAAATGATCTGACGCAGTTCTAAGTTAATCACAGACTGGAGAAAGCAAGGTGAAGCGTTTAAAAGTCTCGTTTGTCAAACTTGATGTTGCCTTAGTTTTGACACCGTTCTTCCTCATTGGTCCAAGTCACGTTTCATTTAATTTACCACTCCCATCATATACGTCACGTAACGCTATAAATACTTCACTTAGTGCCATGTGCCAAATTTGTTTTCGTTGCAAGAATCGCATATTTCTTCTTTTCAACTGATGAAGTATCAAATGATGTAGTTGCCATGAACAAAATGAAAATCTTAACCCTTATAGTGCTGAAACCGACTGCATGTTTATACAAACAGGTTAGATCCAGGCCAGCCGCCAAGTAAATTGGTGGCTTGCCTGTGGTCTAACCTGTATGCTACTTTTGGTGTATTTCCTCAAGAAAATTTTAAAAAAAAATGTCAGTGTAACGTAGCGGAAGTATATGCTGTGAGTGTTTACAAGGAAGACAAATAATAGTGAATTTCTTTGTAGAGGGACACTTATGGTCTCCCTTCATATAGTATTCAAAACAAGTTGTATTATACTTCAAAAGACGGAATATCGCATAAAGAAGTGAAAAACTTGGTAATGAGTAATAAACAATATGTTAAAAACATAGCAAAGCACAACAGTATCACGACAATATAACAACTGCACTATTCATTAGCGATTTTTCAAAGTGCTATTTTCAAGATTTGTGTAGCACACTATTTCACTTCGTTATATCTAATGAGTTTTGTATAAGGTAGGAAAAAACCACCATTTATTAAGGTAAGAAAAACCATCAATTATTGGGAAGGTGATGAATGGGGGAAACTGTGTGTGTCACTTATGTAAATAGTCATTCCCTAGTTTTTCCTCCTAAATCATGGAACTCGCTTGAGGTCCGGATCTCTTAAAAGACGAATAACGAATTAATCTTATTCGTCCCGGGGCTGGAACTGTGCAAGAAAGAAGAAAGAACGTATTCCCACAAATCAGAGTAACACACTTATTCTTTATTGAAGATGTATAATAGCATGCAGTAAAAATAATTATACATGCAACAATATGAAATGAAATAAACAATACTTTATTATTTCCGAATTGCAAAGAATGTTTCTTGAAGTAAGTAAAAGTAAAAGAAGAGTCACGTGATGTACATAATCGTTCGGTCATTTATTCAACACTAAAAACGCGAATATTCAAAATTTAGAATTTTTCCGTCGTTTACCGAAATTCTCCCAGTAATTCCCGATTGACTTCGTTTGATCACTTATTCTTAACAAACCATATCAAAGAGGTACTTGCACAACAGTCGGATAAACGCTTTTATTCGGATAAAAATTACTGTATGCAATCTTTTTCAAAGAATAATCGTATTATCCATGAAACTATTAAAGATTATTGACAACCTTTCACATTTCTCATACATGTTAAACCCCAAGCTTCCATTTTTCAAGTTTAAAATTATTTAAGTCGTTTTAACAGATGTTTTTCAAATACGGTTACCATGGAAACTGTCATTTTACAAAAAAACTAACTCGTCAACATCTACATTTTCTTTGCATTTTGTCTTTCAAGATACTTCGAATACTGAAAAATAAGAAAATTCTATCTAAAGAATGTTTAGACATCTTCATTTATTTGTAATATACATATAAATTTTCATTAATTTTTGTGAAATAAAAAATTTAGAAAAAACTGATTTGGATTACAAAAATTGATCAGATTGTAATAATTTAAGATAACATTGAATTATAAAGTATTGAATGTATGAATTCATGTTCTCTGTGTCAATAAACCTTCATGAAATTATCTTATTACCTTTTAAGATGGTATGGCCATTTTGACATTTTTGTCCCAAACGATTACCATGGAACTGTCATTTTACGAAAAAACTAACAAGTCGACCTTTTTCTTTTCATTTTTGAATACGCAATGAAATCTAAGATAACATATCAAAAATTTTAGAAAATTCTACGAAAGGATTATTTTGTTATAAAACTGTAGAAAACGTCCTTAACACCTTTAAAAGGTTACAGCGAACATATTACCGAATCAGTTACTATCCAAAAGGGATTTTAATTTTTTATATCATTATTGTCACTTGTTCTTGAAATAGAACAAGTTAAAAAATTACCGTAAATGAGCGCCGTTTTGGCTTGAAAGCCATTTAACCAGAATATATACGCACGTATGTTCCAATATCCCAACGTTTGATAGGTTGTTTGCGTAACTCTCAAACAGTTTTTAGCATTCAAATCCATGTATCTAACAAGAACACTGTACCTTAGTTATTGTTATTTTGTTATGCACTGATGCCTTTGGTATGTTTGTATATAAATCTATATGAGTGTATATGTTATTGATTGAATATTCTTGTTGATAGATTGAAACTGTATATTTACTTTGTATGCATAGTCTACTGAAATGATATGACCAAACACATGTTTGTGCTGATTTTGCCAACTAAATAATTGAATTGAATTGGTAAAGTTTCATAATGATAAGCAGTATACAAGTTTGAAGCCCCAATATCATACTAATATATTAAATACCTTCCATCTCTTAATCATCTGAAAGACTAAAAACAGTCGTTTTGATAAAATGATATATTTTTTTTTCTTTTTTCAGCAATGGCCCCTCTTGATGGATACTTAAAGGACCCAGAATACAGCAATTGGGTGAAGAGCGGTTTGGCACTCAACATCACGAATGAAGTTCTAAGACCATTTGTCGTCAAAGAAATTACAAAACTTCATCAATCAATCGTAAAGAAACTTTCTCCAGGTGTTTCGTGTGGAGGATGCAGGGTCAACAATGGTTGTCCAAATGGTATCTGTGATAAAATACAACGTGAAATCGAAATCCAGCATTGGTATCCTAACCCATCCTTCACAAACACGTCTACAGAACGCTGGAGTACAGAACCATGGGAGATTGCAAAATGCTACATGCCACCATCAAAGGGGTCCAGGGGCAGTTCCGATTCAGACGCGGATTTTACTGCTTCTATCAACGTGATCATCAACTGCAAACATTTTCAGGCGTTCGGTACAAACGATCCTAAAGGCACGCCTGAATCCAATCTTTCCAAGGTAAAATACGAAGTATGAATACAGAAAGAATAAATATCAACAGTCTTAGAAATTATAAGTAACGGTGTAATTAAGCTTGAGACAAATAAGTTGTAATGAACTTCAAGTTGGACTTACTTCGATGTTTTAAAGATTCGGACTGGATTTGTAGTTTCCATTCCTTGAAAGCCCAATGTCAAGTTCAAAATTCAATTTTACCCCAACTTGTGCTTTAGTTTGTATTGTACTATCTCATAACTTATTCGTAAAACAAAAAACTTAAATAAAAATAATTAACATTTAGAAACGTGGCTTTTAAAATCCAATTAATTTATTTTCTACAATAATATGGGATCTACTTATGTATATCTTCAAAGCTTTTAGATACTTTAACAGTGTTTAACTTACAAAAGAAATGTCTTTTAATCTTAGGTTTAGTTCAATCGCGATCTTCAAACTGTTTTCGACATAACTGGGAAAACTGAGGTTTCTTTTTCGTTAGGACATCAGCACTGCTTTAAATCCGGGAAATTCCAGAGTTCTAAACATAGGAGATATCGGTAAGTACCAGGAAGGGCAGTAATCTTGTAAGTGACACCCAAAAGTCTTCTTTGTACAACACCACAATTCCTTTTTGCGTTTAATCAACCAGACAATATGATTGGTTCAGGAGCAACTGTGTCCTATTGTACATAATGCAATCCCCTTCCATGGCTGCAATTATCCCTATATTCTTAAAATTGAAAAAAACAAAAACATTTGATTTACTAATTCAAAACAGAAGTTACCTGATATAACAATCTTTTGTTTCAGTCAAGGGATTTCAGAAATTCGATCATGCATGCCAGTCCTCAGAAAGTATCTAACCATTACATGAAGGAAAACCTGGATATACTCATCAATATTATTAACATGGTTAAAGCACCCGAAACCAAGGCTGAAGTGGAGAAGTCAATAAAAGGGATAGAAAAGGTAAACGTCTTCCTGGTCGTAATATCCGAAAGTAGTCCCATATAGAAATTATGAATTTCGACTTCTGGTGCATGGTTTCATAGTAAGAGATGACCTGGATAAACACTGATGTGTTTCCCATATTGAAGCAATTCTATCACAATTTGTTTTGAAAGCCTATTGCAGCATTTTTTGTTCGTTATGTACGGACACAAATGCCGGTACCTAAGCCAGACTGACAGCTTGTGTACAAGATTTCGAGAAAGTACTATTACAATTTGCTCAGTTAAAAAAAGAAATGATTGAGATGTCCATCTTATTACAGTTTCCTTAATTCGATGGACAAACCTGATGTTCCAGCATAAAGCTAAGAATACAAAACACTATTCCAAATTCAGATGAATCTTGAAAATACATGATTTATCATTGGAGTCAATGGTAATTTAAGACCTCCAAAGTAACAAGAGTATAACCATATGTCTTGTTGCCAATTTATTTACAGATGTATTGTATTTTCTAATTCTATCAGGATACAGATAAGGCAGGTCAAGTATAATGCATCCTTATACATGTACTTTACACTGACACTGTATAAAACACGTTCCTACAAGGAAGTACATCAATAAGTGTTGTTTAGTCTCATGAACCTCATTTAATGCCCTTTATAAACTCTGTTCTAATGTCAACGTCACATTAACAATTGAGGGCAGATATAATCCATTGATTAACATAATACTAGTTATGTTCATACGGAACCATTCTAGACTTCTAATTCACTTGGTCTGACCTTCATCTGACGCTGTTCTTATATTATATTATTCTTGTCAACCAACTTGTTTGAAATTTGCATAAGCAACTTTTGTATCGCAAAAAGTCCATCAGCAAATCGGTAGATGATTATCATCAACAACAACGCATAGTGAATCTTTCATTATCATTATCATCATTCTATTCCTACGAGTTTCAACAAAACGCATTTTTCAATGAATGGGTGTGATTTAGTTATTTTATTGGCAGCATCAGTGTAATAATAATATTTTCCTCTGTCGGAGTTGCTTTATTGAGTTCATTTACATAAATTTACATGGACCGAGACTCTCAGTGTCCTCTCTGAGACGAGAGAGAAGTAACATTTAAATCAATGGAATTGAAAGAGATAGCTTGACCCGTTTTTGAAAAGGCACTGTTCATTTTGACATAATTACCGTTAGCTAAACGACTGTGTTTTTCATTGAACGGGTACGGTAATTTATAGGACATTTATTTATATTGGCGCATGATAAATTTAGTAAAATATTACCTGCCAACATTTCGATTTAAATTATTCACTTCCGTCGGTTGTAGGCTATTCAACGTTACTCTATTTTCTCTATAAACAAAACCACATTTCCTCTCAGATCAAGACAAACCAACTCGTACTTAAACTGGAGGACGTCATTGAAGTGCGGAAAAATGCTACAGAGGCTATTGCAGATAAAACTGAAAAAGACAGCGAACAAGGTAATCTGAATATGATAAGACATGGGCTTACCAGTAAGCTGATGTTAATGTGAGTTGTATCACGTTCATGATGTACGTATATTTGACCTACAGCTACTTTTGACATTGTATGTATCCTTTTTACATCACGTGTCAGTATTGAGGGGAACCAGCGCTTTCAAGTTGTTTTACCAGGATAAAAACAGTATACATCAAAGGCAGCCTGTAGTGCAACAATAGTAAACTATCAAGCACTTAAATTTAACAGTCGGACATACATTTCACAGTAGTAAGTATTCGGTTATGCATTATTGAATATTTCCGACTGTATAATTTAAGATACCATAAACTGTCGAGAACAATTATAGATAAAATATACGCACATCATTATTGTGATACAACCCACATTATTATTAGCTTCATTAAGATTCACCTACCAGTCTTAACTATTGAAAACGTTAGAAAGGTGATCTCGAGTTACACGCATCTTGTTTTTTTGTTATAATCCAACAATTCAGATCCTGAAATAGAAGGTCAAGCCTAGAATTTGAATCACATACCTCTCAGAGGTCATCATTTACATTTCTTTTGTATGGAACGTTCCAAATAACGAATTATCGACCAATCAGAATAATGCTTTACATTAACTGCATCATAGTCTGTTGCTATTCTTCACAAGCGTTTCTTTAGTGACGAATTGAACAGATAGTTGGTAGGGAAGATATTTCGATAATGGCACGTGGATTTGTACGCGATGGGGGTTTTCTAGATAGTAGATATCCAGAATAGATGAATAGATGCAGTTGATACGATGCTTTCATTTTCCAAGCCCCAAAACTATAACAAAGTAGTTTTTGTCGTATTACCACAAGCAGCTCTAACTTAATAACAAAGGTCAGCAAAGTGATATGTCCGAAGGGAAAGTGATATTGTGTACATTTGAGGCTTCCCCGCTCGCTAAAGATGGTAGAAGATCCCAATTTTAACTGCCTGTACGGTTAACCAAGTTGGGTAAATTTCATTTGCAAGAAGGGCTCGACAAGAACCATTGTTTTTTTCCAAGTAAACTGGGAGGTTGTCCCATAAAAGTCCGTACCTAACCCTTGGTGAGATTTAAACCAACATTGAGAGAGGTCATATGTTTTCAAATTTCTACATTAAGCACAAGTCCACTTAATTGTTAACTATTAAGATTGTGTGTTAAATAAGTATATATTACATATATTTATACAACGACAGTATGTGAAATACAAGCACTAAATTATGTCTATCAGTATAGTTATATCAGTGGCAGTAGGTATCTTGCATTCATTCTTTCTACACTTCATGTACCTGTTACAAATTATGAAAATGCCTATATATTACCTTTTAGAAAATGAATAGATATTCTCCCTCATAGATATAAAGGGTTAGTACGCATATGTATTACCTAATTACACCTTTGTTAAATCTTGGTGTCGGTGCCATGATTGTTACAAATATAAGTTAATCAGGGTGATTTAAGTGAATAAATAAAATGTGATTAAACATCGTATTACCTAGAGGTCCTGATAAAAGTGTTATTTGACGAATTATTTCCTTTTCTTCTTCCTTATGCCCTATATTGTGGGCAGTCATTAAAAATGCCCCTCAACGACCAGTATGTTAAGTACCAACAATAAATGCAGGATTTTCCCTTTTACCCTTTCATTTATGACATATTCTTTTCTGTTTGGGGGTAGGGGGACTTTTGACCCATACTATATTGATGTGTGAATGGAAAGTAATGCTCTTAAGAGGGTCATATTCAGAAATTGGGGGACATTCATTTATATAATATATATATCAGGGATGGGAACGAATATTCGAATATTCGAATAGCGGGTCGAATATTCGAATAGCAAAATAATATTCGAATATTCGATTTTAATGAACCCATATTACTGTATGTTTACTATAAATTTAATCCAAAAATATTTTTTTTTAATCATTTTCTTCCTCTAAACCGATCCCAAATATCGAAGAACGTGCCTAGCTCCCAGGTGCAGTTACGATGTTTTTACAACGTATGTCACACAGTTAAACACCTGTGACAAATTACCACATCTGTTGACAGTTTGCAAAACGATTAATTCCTAAGTGTGAAAATAGTCGTTTTTAAGCCGCTAAATCTAACACCTTAATGATCTGCACTTGCTCCTTATTATCCAAAACAAGTCAATCACGCTAATTGACAATTTTCAGTGTCAACCAATCACGTAACTTGTTTGTCGTGAAATTAAACAATTACTCTTTCAATAACCAATCGTAATCATGATTGCAGATGCACGAAGACCAATCAAATAATGTGCTAGAAAGTATATTTTTCTTCAGAATAATTTGTCAAACTTATCTTCATTCTAATTACTACATCTATTCGATAAACATCACAATGTCTCCATCACGTGTCTGGAATTACTTTACTCGTTCTTCCGACAAGTCGAAGGCGACCTGTAACCTGTGTAACCAGGACTTTGTATTCAAGAATACAACATCCAACCTACTGAATCACTTGAATGGCAAGCATCCATCCGTTTTGACGTCCGAAACTGTAAAACAGACGACCATGAACCTGTTTGTCAACTCACCGAAGAAATCGAAGGCAGACAACGAAACCATTACACAGACCATTGCGGACATGATTGTATCAGACTACCTACCACTTAGCCTTGTAGAGGGAGTCAGGTTCCGCAAGCTGATGACCTTAGTAAAATAGAATATTCGAATATATTCGAATAGTTCTAGTCGAATATTCGAATAGTGATTTCACTATTCGTTCCCATCCCTAATATATATACAACTTTGGTGTCATGGAAAATCCTGATATGATGAGATACTGCATACAAAAGAAGCTGGTCATTTCGTACTCAAGCCAATTTGTACCAACCCAAATTTGGTCAACTCTTACCCACCTTTTGGTCCACACATAAAAAAAACCAGTACTTCCAAATACTTCCTATACTACTGAATTTATTATAGTATGCATATGATATGAACCGTCACATATTAGTATTGACAATAGATTTATTTGATGTTATAATCAATATGACATACAGCCAGATTTTTCTGCAATCCAGACTAACCATTTCACATAAGCTACAACATCATGGTCAATTTGAAGATCTTACTTTTATAGAGGAAATATTCAAGTAGTGAATGCTATGTAACCCTTTTTTAAATAAACATTAGGACTCACTTATACGCCGTTGACCAGTGTGAACTATCATTATGAGTTGTCACTCTATCGCAGTAATTTCTAACATCTCGCACTGACACTGATTGTATGCATCTTAGAATTATTTTTCTTAACTTTGTAAATGTAAGTTTGGGAAAAGTAGTTTAAAGTAACTATGAGGATGCGATCGACAATGTTGCCATTACAGATAAATATCAAACACGGATGTCTTGAGATATAATTCAAGTGATTCGATAACCGTAGCATAGACTAACGCTGCCTTATTGCAAGTATATCGTGAAGCATAGCAACATTAACTAGGCGCCGTTAAATATTTGAAAAATGGTGGGACGGTCCTTTATAGTTATCAAGACTGAGAAATAAACAACATGCTCGTTTTCTAAGAAACTAGAATTATGGAATACATTGTCAAGGTGGTACAGTTTGTTTACATAAATACACACTCCACAATATAGACCTTCTATATGAAATCGATATTTTTCATTTTACTGTATATGATATAAACGAATGGTGCAATGTTTGAGGTAGCTTTCATACATCTTTATATGAAATGGTTTAGTTATAAAAAACAACAAAACTGATAACTAGGAAAAGAACCCTTGGTAATGAGGATGGATTGACGAAAAACCTGTTCCACGTGAAATGGGTAGTACCGGTTTGGATCTAGACAATATTTACCATTTATGATTGTAAACATTACATTACAGTATATAGATTAGCATATATGCTTTATATGTGTCTGAACAACAAATTATATATTTGCATATGGTTGCGGCAGAAAGCTTGTAATTCAACTAAGCTTTTGTCTAAAATCGGAAACGAGACGAAGAAGAAACATTTATGCTGAATCGTTTTCCATCTTCATTTCTTTTAGGTGGGGAGGTGGGGCAATTCAAAAAGTATAATTATCTTGTTTCTTCTCATTTTTAGTTCAGAGGGAACGACTGCATGTTAACTTTGAGGCCGGCTGTCGGAAGGCCTTATGCAAACTCACAGAAGAGTACATCAGCAAACAAGAAGAAAACTTGTCAGTTGCGGATTTTCTATCAAGTATACGCTTTTTGGCAGTGGTAAAGAATCTATGCCAAAGGCACCAAGAGATGCTGTTCCCTAAGGATGGTTCACATGCAGACATCAGAGAATGGGACTTGTTCGTTTACTGCTTTATATTAGAAGAACTAGACTTGCATGAGGCAATAGGGAGCGCGGGTTTCCATTTTGTTCAGGAGGTAAAAAAGATACGGGATAAATTACTTCTTGATGCCACAGGAGTAACTCAAGATAATCTTTCAGAATTATGCGAGTATCTTATTGATACTGACCTGAACACTGAAATATTTAAGAAGGCATCTCCCGATGTCGATGTTATTCGTTCTAATAACATCCTTGTATCATGGTGGAGAGAAGAGGAAGACTATGGAAATAAGCAAGGTATGTGCAAGCCATTATGGTTAACCAATATGGTTATGTGTTTTGCACATTTCGTGGCGTTGTTCTTATGTATAGTTTTCACTTACCCGTACTTTAAATGCTATCTGATACTGATGTAGGCTATAGAGAACTGGCTGTGCCTTTGAGTAATGCAGGCGGTCTCGGATATGCATCGATATTATTCCACCGTCATACCGACATAACCAATCATTTTACTGAATATCGCGTATGTTATATCTTGGTGCACGTTAAAAATGAAGTTTCTATTATCGGCAAGGTTGATATATAGTATGATAAAAGAAACACATAAATAACTATTTTCCTTAAACTTGAGAAAACTGACTTTCCCATGTCAAGAATCGAAACTGATTAGGTAACACACTGAATACGAGGTGTAAAATGCATTATTCATTGTGTGATGTATGCATTTTTCGTTGGAGGCCTATGCTAATAAAAAGATATAATATATTTTGTGTGTAATCAGCTTTTCGATATCATCAATGTCCGATTCGAAGACTTGAAAGGGCGGTATCATTTTGTAAAAAATGATTATGTTTTGACAATTTATTTACAAGTGTAATATAAATCCATGTGGTAGTTGAAAAGGGATGACGGTTAATTTGTTGGGATGGATTGATGGCAACACTATTGAAAAACCAAGTTCGATTCTGAATGTATCAAATGTTCCGAGATTGCTAAAAATACACATATGTTGTTATGTAAACGTGTAATATTAAACTAACGGGTGAGGAGTATCGTTTGGAAACGTAGGTCTTTGGCTTACAATGAAAAAAATAGTAAATTACCGTCAGAAATGTAAAAGAAAAAAATAGTAATTTACAAGTGTTGACATATCATGCTTGTATAACTTAACGAACTTTTGTTTATAATGCCTAATTACACTGCACAAACTTATTTAGTCTTTGATTTTTGCGCCAAATCATGCTGCCAGAACCTACCTTATTATTGTTATTCGGGTCAAGCGCTGTCAAGCCTAAGAAGTTGTTTTTGTTGTGACAAATATCGCTGCACAAATGCATCAATGTATTATATTGTGAGCTAAATCATGCTGCCCCAACCTATCAGGCTATTGTATTTTGTGCTAAACCATGCTGCCCAAACTTTTCAAATTATTGTATTTTGCATCAAATCACGCTGCTTAAACTTATCAAGATGTTGGTTTCTTTGCCACATCACGCTGATAAAACTAATCAAGATATTTTTTTTTTCGCCAAAGCACGTTGCTTAGAATGATTAAGTTGTCGTAGACTTTCGTTAATTACGTTGCAAAATTTGGAGTCCTCTTCCAAGATTGCATTTTTACCTGTTACCTTTATTAGTTGAAGTTTGCTGCGTGGTCTTTGTATACCATATTTCACGCGTAGCCACATGAATGCTTAAAGTCATTGCCATTTCAAAGTACAGGCTTTTACATATTTTGACATAGATATGTGTTTTGCAGTCAAAAGTTAAGCACAGTATGTGTCAATCTTTTTAAAAGCCGTCATATCAAAAGATGTTGAATAGGCATTGTAATAGAATTGAAAGTCTTTTTATTTTTCATTTATAGGATTATTTACCTGCAAACATTGATATTTAATTTTTCTAATTTCGCCAATGATATAAACCATTTGAAAACTGCAAACATATTTGAAACAACTGTAATTAAAGAATTGAAATAACTGAACTTAGGCTGACATCACTCCCGCATGCCTTTTGTATCATGGTGAATTTTTCAAGATAAAAGAAAGAACTTTTACAATCTGCAAATCAAAAGAGAATAACATTATTTTTCTACACGTTATAAAATGCAATGCCCTTCGTCCTTTACTTTTGTAATGAAATAAGCAAGTACCCATACTTAAACGAACATTCTTGCGTTGAAGGTCAAACAGTGTCAGGAAAAATGCAAACGTAATTGAATAGTTGATGGAAACGTAAAATGTCTTTCTGATAATAATGCTTAATCATTTCATATTTATAATTGGTAGTTTTTACTTTCGTTTTAAGAACATATATATGATGAAATATGATCAATATGTCGTTTGTGATGTGTTTTGCGAATGAACAATGGATTATTTTCTTGCCAAATGCCACATAAAGTCGAGGTATTTGTGAATACCTCAAACTTACTTTTATTTCAGTTTCAAAAAAACAGCTGAATAACACTAAACAAACTATGAAAACATTTGATGAGAGGATTCAGAAAAATGAAAAACGTCTTGCTGAAGTCGACGACAAGGTCCAAATGTTACTTGAAGAGTTGAGACATCGAGAAGAGGATACGACATTACAAGGAGCTTACGGCTCTAAAATAGGTATAGGTTATTAGAAATGCGCTACCTGTCTCTTCATAATGTTCAATAACGCAACTCTTAATAGCAGTGGTCTTTATATAGCCAAATTAGTTGAGATTTGATTTCTCTAAACGTTTGACAAAGCCTATTTATCATATGAATTACAGATTCCAGGAGTACACACGAAAAGTCAATGAAATTACGTTTTATATACTGTGAAAGTCTATTTTTTATTGATATACAATGTACTCCAATAGGTTGTTTTGATATTGCATCCTTTAAACATACCGTAACATTTGATACGAAACGGATAAATAAATGCAATTATAACCCTTTTAGGTGCAGAATGCAACTTAGAGGTTAATGGATGCGACAAGGTAACAAAAGAAGCATTACAGGAAGATATCACATCCCCGAACAATAACGACATTAGGGAGCCCTTGAATCATGTTTGTCACAAACTAAATCTACTTGAAGTAAAACCTGAACAAGGAAGCATTGTACTGAACGTCACTTGCTCATCTATCACAAACGTGATAGATTTTTGGGATAGCTGCATTGACGGAAGAGCAGTGGAGGCATTGTCGGGACTCAGAGACTACTACAGACAATACTTCAAATGTGACACTTTGGAATTTGATGTGATTCTATCGAAAAAAGGAGTTTCTAGATGCGTCAACGAAATAGGTATGAATAGAAATGAAGATTTAAAGTGTTATCTCACTGGTGCTACTCTAATCCTTCTTTGTAGAGTTAAATTATCGTGTCTTTGTTAATAAAACGTTTGCATTAGCCTGTGTTTTAAATATCTTGTATGATACGCTCTTTTCGCATTACGA
Source organism: Cerastoderma edule (assembly GCA_947846245.1). Lineage (NCBI taxonomy): Eukaryota > Metazoa > Mollusca > Bivalvia > Cardiida > Cardiidae > Cerastoderma > Cerastoderma edule. The sequence continues at coordinate 12,820,309 of OX401416.1, read as the reverse complement.
TATTGCTTTGGATGTACATGTATCTATATATTATATTTCAAACTAGGAAGTTCTAAGACACTTTTTCTAATGACTATAAGTTGTTTGACCAAGAAGAGACAGCACCGAGTCACATAATCTAGTTAGTGGCATATCATAGGGTAGATATCTCTGATGTTGATATCTCAATTTATTATTAAAGCACATGCATTCTTATTATATAGTCTTTGTTCGAATAAGAAGCGCATATGTCAATTTGCATTTAATTCCATCAAAGTGCGAATATATGATTATTTGTTTGGTGTTGAATGAAGTAAACACTGGTCATTTATTATTTCAATCGACAGACTGTGTACATGTAGGTGCGTGTGAACAAAAAGGTAGATTACAATATATGACATAATGACTTTCCAATCAAAGATTGGATATGATTGGTTATCATGCCTTTAATTGCTATCATCATTACAGGTGAAGGCTTGTCATCTCATTTTGAAGGGCTGGTTGATAAAGTGACTCAAAAAGTTAATAAGATCTTAAAAGCGAAAGGTAAGTTTCCGCCGTTATGATTAATACGGTTATGTAACAGCAAGCGCTTTTAATATTCCTTTTCATTTCTAAGAGATTTCGAAATTCTACTTAAAATAGTTTGGCTCTTGTGTTATAAACCACTTTTTGCATGTGCAGGTAAGTACAAACATAGAATTTCGACTTTTATGTCACTATAATGTTGTAAATTTAGAAAACAATTTTTAAACGGTTTATTTTGCAAAATAAAATCGATATGTCATTTCCATCATTCAAAATAATTGAAAGATTATGAACGGACACATCACAAAACTGCGTTACAGAACAACAACACACTTTTCATTTATCAAGCTCTAAAGCCACTGACGCTTGTTTCACAATCATTCAAAGAAACAAATGTTCCATCATCTTTAAAATATCTATATCAAAAATGGTCATTTATTAAACGATGAGCATCATAAATCATCTTTTTAAAGGCACATAAAAGGAGATTAATGCAATATCAAACTATATCATTCGGTAAGCTTTTGGTCAGTTTCAAATAGTTATCACCAAAATTAAACATCAGCACAACTTAAAAGTGACAGCCAACAAGATATAACCCAGATTAACCAGTTTGATAATTCAGATTGTTACACCCCTGACCTTAACAGTTGATGCACAAATGTTTGAACCGACCTAACAGAATTCATTATTTTGAATATGTAAACAAACAGGTTGTTGATAAACGCGATTTAATTGGAGAAAACTATATTTCAAGCACAAACTCAAGTTAAAGGCGTCTACATAATAGGGTCTCAATGCATTCATAAATTAATTATCATGACTTTTATGAACATAATAAAAGAACTCCATATATCTTTCAGTAATTTATTTGTACTCATCTTCTTTTATGTGCCTTTAACATATGCTACTCACACAACACATTTTGTGAGAGAGTCCCGTAACCCGTAGCTCTCACTTTCAAGGTATGTAGCTTTGTATCCATTCTACAGTATAGGAAACCGGCTTCTCGGCATATCCTAAAAGTTCTGGTTTTATCTTCAAAGCAAATGAAAGGTTTGGATTATATACATATTACTCTTCTAATAAAATGATAGTACGTTCTGCAATGGTAAAATTATAGGATTATAGGCCGAAAGTTCGGATTCTAGTTTCGTAAGCGATTAATTTTTTTCATCAGCGAATGTCTATAGACCAAAGACCATATTCAAGTATTGGTAAGTTTAATCAGTTTATGACTGAGCATATGCGTTGAAACGTTTTGTTTATATATTAAAAGAAAGAAAAGAAAATTGAGTAATATGCATCGGGAAACATAATTCTTAAAGATGACTTCTGCTGCGTTTCAGCTTATTGATGATACCCGTGCAAGATTCATTTAAGTCAATTTTACTTGAAAAAGTAGCAACAGGTTATATTAAGCACACAAATCAACATGAGAAATATTAATTCCTTTTACAACCCGCCTTGATAGTAATTTGCAGGGCCAACCTATCACAGATTCTATGAGAAACATGATGAAGCCATTGCGACAGAAGGAGATGATGTTTAAGATCAAAAACAGTGAACGTAACCTGTTATATGGTTTTTTAAGTGCAAGAACTTAACAAACTCATAGACAATGCAACTGTTTGGTAACGTTTTTGACTTCCTCTTATGCAGTGCTAGAGTAACATGTTAACAAAATTTTAAAATGTGTGAGAACAACAATATGAATTAGTTTCATACCATGTTGTACACATTCCAAATCTATAACAACACATAGTCCCTAATGGTATTCAATATAACTAAATTTGAAGGATGAAGTGTTATATATATCATTTTGTCATACGGGTTTTTTACGTCTTGCAATAGATGCATCGAAGTAAATTATTACAAAGCATGGTGTATGCAGTCTTCAATCAACATATAAACAAGGTTCTTTTGTTGTTGTTTTCATCAAAAAGTTAACATCTCAAATGAGTGTTGATACTTATAACTGTCTAAATTGATCATTCCTCACATACAAATTTACTTGGTAGTTCAATTTTCCTTTAAGGAATAGAAATAAAGAAAAAAAGGTTTTTGTTTCTTATTAAAATCGTGGTCTTTGTTTTAACACACTATCCTAGCATCGTCAAAGTTCGATATAAGAATTCAGTCAGACGATAGTAATTGCATCATTAAAATCGTGGTCTCTTGTTTCAAGACAATGTCTTCAATCATTAACAAATAACATTCTTTGCAAATCTTACCATTATGTAATTATAGTTTGCAAGAATACAAAATGTGTAAATCATTCAAATGTCTACAAGTAAAATCATTTTCCTTGGTCAGTGTGCAAGTCAAAGATATTTCTTCTTTCAGACGAAGATTTGATAACTGGGTCAGTCGAAAATCCAACGTTTGGTGATGAAGGAGGGGACGACCAGGCTAGTTTAGCTGGTAACTATTTTTAGATTCAAAGCAACGTTGCTGTTTGTTTACCTAGGATATTCTATGTGAGTGTATACTTTTGCCTTCACAATTTTAGTTAGAAAGATAATATCTAAAATACAAGCTGTTTCAAAGGAAAATACTTCTATTAGATAATATAGACTATGATTCTTAGTGTGTACCGTACAGTATTTAACCTCAGTCGGTGTAATGATAAAAAAGTGAATTATCCGGTTTTAATATAAGTCTACTTGCATATCCCGAATTAATTTTCTTAAATACTTGTCGATAATAAAAGATAAGAAAAATATCTAAAACACAAACAGTTTCAAAGGAAAGGACTCCGATTAAATAATTTGCAATATGATTCTTGGTGCGTACTGTGAAGTATTGAATCTTAGTCGCTGTACACAGTGAATTATCTAGTATTAATATCATACAATTGAAACGGTTTAAAAATCAAAAATAATTCGAATTCAATCAACATGTTGAAACGAACCGACAAATGAAGCCTCCAGAGGAATCATCCAATCAGTGAGAACACTGTTGACTAGTGATCAGTTTTCAGGTCTATTCAAACAACTGCGTTTCTCTATAACAATATTCGGGTTCCCAAATGAGCAAATGTGTTCTAGAAACGTGTCATTGCCTAGTCTAAAAGAAATTTTTCCGAGTCTTGGCCTGTGGAAACCACATCGGCAAGGCAACTCTTGTCGAAAGAGAATATACTGTCACAACACTGCAACAAATGAAACGAACCGACCGAACTAAATTTGGAAAAAACACAATCTAATCCAATCAGAAGCACGGTCTTTCACTGATTGGTTGTGCGATCTTTACCTAAAAATGGATATACTGGAAAAAAACCAATGAATAGGTTTTTAAACCTCGAATCGATCATTTTCTTACTTAAATCTTCTAAATCGATGCTATCTTTATATAAAGTTGGATGTTCTCAATAAATACATAAATTTTCAAATCTTAAACCGATCCTTTCTTACATTTCTCAATAGGTTTGCATGTATTTCATTAAATAATCAAAATGAAGAGATTCGTTGTCTTATTCCCACATTCAGGTTAAGGCATATGGCTTTAGTGTTTAAGGCATTATCCTCGCATCATTTACCAGGGCAACATCAAAAGCAAAGAAATAGTAAATAAAGGTGTTTTACATAATACTTTATAAAAGCTGAAATTGTGCAGATCAATGTAGTTTGTGAAACGGTTTTCTTGAATTGATGAGCGCAAGTAAATGATTTTATTATAAACAAGCGATTATCCAGGCGCAAATACAAACAAATCATGTGCATCAAATCAGACACGACAGAAAAATCCTGTATAACACCAATCTGAACACATCAAGTTTATCCAATGAAAACACCTCTTACATAATATGGATGCCGCCATATTCTTTCCCGTGAGACTGACGTCACTTTACTTTCGTTTTCAAAAATAGATTTTAAATGTGAAATCTGAAAACTCGTTTGATTTGATCAAGGAACCTACTATATACGTCACAACTTAAAATTTCGCCATTTTGTATGAGTTTCCGATAACAAAAACGGACGTCAAACACCTCCATTTTCATTGAACTACTTAACGTGGACGCTTTGGAAATGTGTAATATGCAGGGGACGATTTACCCGAAGAATTGTTACTCTATACTTATATCCGAGGTGTATCCAAAACGAGAGCACTGCACAGGGGATTATTATCCTATTATTAGGAACCCGCAGTTGTTGATAAAGAAATAGGAATGTCGACGACTTTGTCTGGTTACATAGCATTGTTTGGGTAGAACATGCTGCGCATATATTCATCCTTCGTCACCTTTGCCTTATTAACCAGAAATTTGAATAAGTTGCGTAGATGTAGAATATCAAATGTGACTATCGTAGAGGCCATACCCGAACATGGTATGGTGTAATGCTAATGACATTTGATGGGTATTTGTGATGCCTTCCCTTCTTGGTATTCAGTTGAAAGGTGATCCACCTACTCCTCGTTCATTTTGTTAAGGTATAAGGAAGCTGGTTCTGATGTGGGTCCAAAGAATGCTGTTTTACAACATAAAGATACTGAAAACTGAGGAAAAAGGAACACCAGACTTACAGCCATTGTGGCTGGAATAAGCCATGTTAAATCTGAATGTTAATGCTAAAGAGTTTGGTTTTTTAACCAAACATTTTGCTTCAGTTTCTAAATCTTGCTTAGAACATTAGACACGATTTACATCCAGACCATGAACACATTTTGATATTGTAAATTACGGGAACATTATAAAGTTATACTATAAAAGACAGTTCCAAATTAATGGGTACCCTCTCTAGATACATGTTCGTGATAATTTAAAAGTGCTTTTTTCACAGATGAGAAATTTGAACAGCAAACTAGAATTGCCTTCAAACATAACGATTTTTAAAGGTCATATTTCCCGATAAACAAAGTTTTCTTTAATTATGGTTTTTGAATTAGGTTATGGTTACGTTATGACGGAGGTAATGATTTTTTTCTCATACAGAAGCGAAAAGGTTGTTTTTGACTACTTTTATTCACCTTTATCGATTTTTGTGAATGACTTATCTCCCTTGTTGTGACGTCATTTGTGCTTCAAAGTGATATGAACTATCAGTAAGAAGAATCTAGTTCTCAGTAACGACGTTGTTTTTGCACAAATTTCGGACATTTTAAGTGTTAAATTGTGTTTTGGGAAACGTAAATTGGATATTGAATATGGTATTTTGACAGGTCTTCTGGTGTTATTCTGCTTTTGGTCGCAGGGATGCAAGTTTCTCCCGTTTTTCGACGAACATAAAAGCTGCAAAAAGTTTCGATAAGTAAACTGGACCGTGTTTACTTTACAAATAAGCAAAATATATATTCCCCAAACAAGAACAGTAGGCTGTGTTACGTTCACTTTGAAGACGGCAAGTTAACGCATTGTTAGGCGTTTCCAGAGAATTGATTTTATTGATCTTAAAATGATCGGACTCAATTCATTAGCAATTTATACAGGTGAAGACGCTTCAAATTCATTCTACTTATTGAGTAACCGTTATATTTCCCTTATTTGAAACACACCGACAACATTCACTTTACCTTGATATATTCGTTTCAATACTGTCAATGCAAACCAGACAAAGCTAATCTCACTTTCAAACTCCAATCAAGCTATAAAGCATACAATCATGTGTCAAGACATTGGTGTGACGCGCGAATGTGAACATTGTATTTCGGAATGACCCCAAATATCTATCAAAAGTCTTTGTTTTATTACCCAATGTACCAAGTTGCTAATGATAATTTAATCCTGAAGTCCGTTTGTTACGCTGTTTCCCACATGATCCCAGGTAAAGGAAAATATTTTTCAAAATTAAAGGTTGTGGTGAACTGATGTTCGAGATTAAAACAATTCCTGACTGTTATTTTGGGTTGTTAGAGCCTCGTGTAGTCTTGCTAGATCTTTATAAAGAATTTGCACTGTGTAAATGTAGATAAATTCAAGAAAAGGATATTTCACGTTGATTAAACCTTTTTTCAAAGTTAATTTCCTTGAATGACTCTCTTACTCGCCAAGCTAGTTTTGTTTGGAACAGATTAACTTTGCTACATACTTAGTTAGGAATACTTAACTAGGCTGCTTTACGATTACATTACATAAGAATTCAAAGGGTTGCAAGAATATGTTAATTTCATCCAACATCATAAGTTATTGTATTGCCATGTCTGGGTTTTAAACGCTTAATTGTATCTTGTTCTTATTTTCAAAACTTGTTTTATGTTTTAACATAATCGTAGAAACGTTGCCATTGTAGATGAATGAGACAAAATGAAAAATGTACGTTGATTGCTATGATAATAAACCGATTAAAAAAGCAAGTTTCTTTTATCTGCCATTGTCTTTGAATGAAAATTCAAAATAATGAATATTTGATATCCGCAAACTGTCTCTGAACTCATCAACGAAAATGATAGTGGGTTCGATCTTAACTTAAGCGTCTGCTTTTCGGAATTATTTAAATCACACACCTCATTTTTTTTGCAATTGGTAATATTGGTTTAAATGACGTATGTCACACTGAAATACAGGTGTTCAAACATGATTATTACAAATTTATATTGATAATTTAGTAATAAGATCACTAAATATATAATTTACACATTTGAACATAATCTCTTTGTTTACAACTTAATTGATCATTGTCAGTTTACCTCACATACAAAGGGTCAATCAACAAACATCGGACATTACAAGGATTAAGGGTCGTGATGCAAATTAACACCAATCTGCCACATTTGCACAGTATGTTTCAAGTCTCAAGTCCTTTATTGTTTAGGCGATAGGTAGCCTCTGGCGTTAATCTCTTAAATATCTCTGTTGTTAATTAACAGGTCTAACACGTTCTGCTATTCCAGGCATGAAATAACAAGCGGCAAATCTCACGCTTTCCATGCGCGGAAATTAAATTTATCTAAAAAATCCATTGTTAAGATATAACCGAACTCTCACAGGATGTTTGGATTGATAAGGTGTCAGGACATATTTATCTCTCAATGTGACTTACGTCTGATACTTTGTCGTTATGATATTCAAAGAAGTTAACATGTTGTCTTTTCTATTAGAATAGTTTGACACTTCAATAAGTATATGATAATCAGTATTCACCAAAACGGTATTAACTCTATGTTTTCAACAAAAAAACGTTTTAACATCAAAATCAAGTTTTGTCAAATTGATATTTCAATTCTAAAATCATAAAAAATGAATTCAAATATGTTTATTTAAGGTTGTTAGTAAAATAAACTATGACGATTTTTTGTTTTAGCTGTTAATTATTAAACCTGTCCGAACATTAAATGCTCAATATGTCAAGGCTACTTACACGAGAGAAAAACATAAATGTAAAGTGAATATGAAGAACAATTCTTAAGTCAAAATAGTTGATCTAGAAAGACGACATCCAACTCAATTTCTCAATCATAGACCTCCTTACTGGGGGTGGAGTTACTGGAATGTTGCCGGATGATTTTAACAAATACTCTTGAATGTGCCAGTGTTTAGTTTTGAAATTTGGATGTGTGGTGAAAATGTGAGTTAAAGGATAACCTTCGTATCACAAGTAAGTTAATGTGTGGTGAAAATGTGAGTAAAAGGATAACCTTCGTATCACAAGTAAGTTGGGTTATAATACGGTTTGTTTGTAATTTATGATCTCCCGTTTCATTTCATGTATTGATAAGACAATGCAGGGTGAATTTGAGAGTTATTAGTTATACGATGTACGGTTTTAAGACAATTGGTTTATTCAGATCTATGTCTTTGTTTACCACTCAATTAAAACCTTAAAGCTAATACACGATCATTGACGATAAGTACTCGTGTTTTTTTGTTGTTTTTTTCAACAAATATAAATAAAAATAACTGTTTTCACAAATATCGTCAAAATTTCAAGCCGATTCTTGCATATGAAAACATTTACAAATCCTTTAAAATTTACGCGTTACGTCACTTACTTTTTTTTTCCAGAAGAATATTCTTATAATATGAAACATATTAGAGTGTCAGGAATTGATTAAATGCTAAACTTATTGAATACATACCTAATCGACTAAATCACCATCCTCATGCATAAAGAATAAAGGACATTGATATCCAACGCAGATGCATGTGCATGATAGATTATGGTTTCAGTAACTAAGTATTAAAGAAATTTAAAGTGGTCTTAGTATTACATCCTTTACTTTATTACGTTATTGATTTTTACTGTTCAATAAGCCAGTGTGCGTGTTAGCTTTTTGTTCCATATCAGTTTCGTTTAAAAATGTAACTTGATATATGACACGGTTAATATCACCTCATAATAGTGGAGATTCATTAGTTTTATGTTGCAGCTTTAATGAACAATTTAATTTTATTTCCATCCTTCGAAATAATTAAAATGCATGAGAATGTCTCGAATCCAGATGACGTATGCGAAGACACTCTAAATAATTGACACAAACAATGTATGTCAAAGAAGAATAAAAATAATCACCATTCTTTAGACCAAGTACTTCTGTTCAATCAAAGAACAGAAGGCACTGCTTGTTTCACATCTATTCAAAGAAAGCACAAATATTGATCATCTTTTAAACGTTGATAGAAAGAACCGTCATTAATTTAGTGATGAGGATTGTTTAAATGATCTTTCTAACATTTGTTAATCACACAACACATTTTATGAAATAGTTCCATCAAAACCACAACTTTCAATTTCAGAGCATTTTCTAAGAGCTATGTTTTAATTTTCAATACAAATGAAATCTTTAATTTACATACATACATTTCTTCAAGTAAAATGATATTTCGTTTTGGAATTGTTACATGGTTAGAGGCGGGAGTGTAGGTCGAAAATCCGGGTTTGAGCTTCGTAAATGATAACTATTTATTATCGGCGAATGTCGGTCGGCAAAACACCATATTCTAGTCAGGTTAGGTTTAATGAGTATATGACTGAACATATGCGTTGAAAAATTTTGGTTTTGATACAAAAAGAAAATACTTAAATATGTAAATGGAATCAGAATTATAAAACATGCATTAATGCTGAGTTTCACGCAAATTGATGCTGTCCTTGCAAGAATGGTTTAAGTAAAATTTAGTTTAATAAACTTTACTGAATTTATTAAGAACGTGTGTTGAGGAAGGATTGGAATATCCGGCTAGTTTGTCTGATAACTACTGTTTGATTTGAAAATATCAGGACTGATTATTTGCGTAGGATATGATAGGCAACTGTATGCTCTGCCCTTCTTATTTCAGTAAGAAACGTTATATCTTAAAGATCAAATGACCTTAAAGTAAAGGACTTCGTTAAAATAAGATATGAAAAAAAGAATGCGTTACATTCAGTACTGAGCCTCAGTCGGCGATGTGATAAAGAATGTGAATTATCTCCGGACTAAATGTCAGTCTACCTACATTTGAGGCCTCTATCTACTTGAATACTTGGCAATAAAGAAGTTTGTTAAAACAGTTTGCAACACACATTCGAATTTAATTTACATTTTGAAACGAACCGACCAAACCAGAAATCCTAAAGAAACATCCAATCAGCGAAAGTGATGGCGACTTCTGACCAGCTTTCTGTAAAAACAACTACATCTTCCCTGTCATAATGTAAACATTCTTAAATTTGCCTAAATGTTCTACAAACGTTTTACTAGCCTAAACTCCTAGAAGACATATCCCAAGTCTTGGTCTTCAGAAACTACGTGTGCAAGGCAACTTCTTTACAATAGAAAGAAGAATGATTATCATAAATGTTACACAAATGAGGCAAACTGAACGAATTGCATTTCAAAAGAAATAATATTATCCAGTCAGACAAAATACAGTTTCCATTTATATTCCGTACTGTCTTTATATTCAATCTATGTTCTCGATCAAATAAGCATAGGTTTTCGAATGTTAAATTTATCATTCCTTACCAAAAGACTTTTGAAAGTGTCAGTAGAAAATTTATTAAGGAAACGTATTGTTCACAATAAAATCGTGGTCTATATTTCAAACATTTAAAATATCCCTTTTGCACCATTTACCTTAGAAAAAGTTCATGTTTAAAAAAAAATTTAAGCATTACCAAACCATCTTCTCAACATAAAAAAGGTTTTAATTTATAACAGTTTATCCATACTGAAAGTGTTCTGGGTACCGTTTTACTAAACAGTTTACGGAAAAATTTTGCGTAAGTCATAACTGTTAAACACGGATAGTATCTTCCATGAAGGTACAATATTGCAATGTGACACGTCATTGGAAGCGTCTCAGAGAGACTATTCCAATGATGTGTTACTTTGCAATTTTGCTTATCCCTATATTGAAATAGGAGGAAGTATTGATTTAGACTTACGCAAATTTTAAGCGTAAACTGTTTAGTAAAACCGTACCCTGATCATTATGTAGTTTGTAGAGTCGTTTTCTTAAATTGATGCACAAGTAAGCATTAAAATTCTCTTTCAGACAAACAACTGATACCTGGGTCAGACACAGGTTCTACGGTTGTTGAGAGAGGATCGGGTATTTTGACAAGTTCTTCTGATATTTGTTGTTGGATATTGAATTGTTATCATTGTTAATAAATTTGAATGAAATTACTTTGTGTATCAATAGTTAAAAAACATTCTGTGGTAGCATTTCCTTTAATTGAAAAAGTTGTATTTTATCCTCTTTAAGTATAGAATAAATTCAGTTCGACAACGAATGGATTACAAAGAATAGGTTTATGAAGAGACGTAGCACCTAATGGTTTAATATATATGAAACACTTTGACGGTTGTGGACAACTAGGACAAAAAGTAGTGAACAGGAACCTGAAATTTGTTGATAAAGTAATGGGCATTTAGACAGCTCTGTCTGGTTACGCAGTCATGTTTAGGTAAAACATGATGCACAAATTCATCTTTATATACCCTTGTCCTATCTACTTGTTTTTTTAATAAGTTGCGCAGACGCAGATTATCCACTATGTTTGTCTATGTACCCGAACTTGTTATGATGTCATGCTCAAGATATTTGATGAATGGATGTGATGCCTTCCCTCGCTGGTTTTTCATGAAAAGGGGTACACGGACTACACGTAAAACTCGTTCAAGGTCAAAGGAGGATAGTATATAGAGAAATATAAAGGAATACAAGAATTAGAGCTACTGTAGCTCGAATAATCCAAGCTGTAATTCCGTTACTGTGGGACAAAAAAAATCTACTTCTAGGTCATTTGCACGATAGTCAACGGGGACATTTTGACGTTTGTAGAAATTCTTATATTTCATAAGTGGATACACGTATGGGGAAACCTTTTCAGTCGAAAAATTCATGATCAATGTATCAATAAATGTTGCATAGACCTCTGTAAATGTCAGTTACCTGCTTTGCCTTACGGGTACATTCCGTGTATTCTTCTTCTCATAGTCAACAACAATATGAATTAGTTTCATACCATGTTGCACACATTCCAAATCTATAAAAACACATAGTCCCTAATGGTATTCAATTATATATATCATTTTGTCATACGGGTTTTTTACGTCTTGCAACAGATGCGTCGAAGTAAATTATTACAAAGCATGGTGTATGCAGTCTTCAATCAAGATATAAACACTGTTCTTTTGTTATTTTTTCATCAAAAAGTTAACATATCAAATGAGTTTTGATACTTATAACTGTCTAAATTGACCATTTCTCACATACAAATTTACTTCGTAGTTCAATTTTCCTTTAAGGGACAGAAATAAAAAAAAAGTTGTTGTTTCTTATTAAAATCGTGGTCTTTGGTTTAAGACACTTTCCTAAAATCGTCAAAGTCCGATATAAGAATTCAGTCAGACGATAGTAATTGCATTATTAAAATCGTGGTCTCTTGTTTCAAGACAATATCTTCAATCATTAACAAATAACATTCTTTTCAAACCTTACCATTATTTAATTATAGTTTGCAAGAACGCAAAATATGTAAATCATTCAAATGTCTACAATTAGAATCATTTTCCTTGGTCGTTGTGCAAGTCAATGATTTTTCCTTTTTCAGACGAACATTTGATAACTGGGTGGGTCACGTTAGGTGATGAAGGAGGGGACGATCAGGCTAGTTTACCTGGTAACTATTTTTAGATTCAAAGCAACGTTGCTGTTTGTTTACGTAGGATATTATATGTGAGTGTAAACTTTTGCCTTCCCAATTTTAGTTAGAAAGGTAATATCTAAATACAAGCTGTTTCAAAGGAAAAGACTTCTATTAGATAATATAGACTATGATTCTTAGTGTGTACCGTACAGTATTAATCTCAGTCGGTGTAATGATAAAGAAAGTGAATTATCCGGTTTTAATATAAGTCTACATGCATATCCCGAATTAATTTACTTAAATACGTGTCAATAATAAAAGATAAGAAAAATATCTAAAACACAAACAGTTTCAAAGGAAAGGACTCCGATTAAATAATTTGCAATATGATTCTTGGTGCGTACCGTGCAGTATTGAATCTTAGTCGCTGTTCACAGTGAATTATTTAGTATTAATATCATACTATTGAAACGGTTTAAAAATCGAATATATATTCAAATTCAATCAACATGTTGAAATGAACCGACAAATGAAGCCTCCAAAAGAATCAACCTAACAGTGAAAACACTGTTGACTAGTGTTCAGCTTTCAGGTCTATACAAACAACTGCATTTCTCTATAACAATATTCGGGTTCTCAAATGTGCATAAGTGTTCTAGAAACGTGTCATTGCCTGATCTAAGAGAATTTTTTCCGAGTCTTGGCCTGTGGAAACCATGTTGGCAAGGCAACTCTTGTCGAAAAAGAATCTTCTATCACAACACTGCAACAAATGAAACGAACCGAACGAACTAAATTTTGAAAAACAAAATCTAATCCAATCAGAAGAAAACACAGTCTTTCACTGATTGGTTGTGCGGTCTTTACCTAAAGATGGATATACTGAAAAAAACAATGAATAGGTTTTTAAACCTTGAACCGATCATTCCTTACTTATAAATCTTCTTCATCGGTGCTATCTTTATGTAAAGTTGGATGTTCTCAATAAATACATCAATTTTCAAATCTTAAATCGATCCTTTCTTAAATAAGAATCTTTTCAATAGGTTTGCATGTATTTCATTAAATAATCAAAATGAAGAGAAACATTGTCTAATTCCCACATTCAGGTTAAGGCATATGGCTTTAACGTTTAAGGCATTATCCTGGCATCATTTACCATGGCAATATTAAAAGCAAAGAAATAGTAAATAAAGTTGTTTTACATTATACTTAATAAAAGCTGAAATTGTGCAGATCAGTGTAGTTTGTAAAACGGTTTTCTTAAATTGATGAGCGCAAGTAAATGGTTTTTGTAATATACCATTGATTATCCAGTCGCAAATACAAACAATTCATGTGCATCAAATCAGACACGACAGAAAAATCCCGTATTACACCAATCTGAACACATCAAGTTTATATAATGAAAACGCCTCTTACATAATATGGATGCCCCTATATTCTTTCCCGCGAGAATGACGTCACTTTACTTTCGTTTTCAAAAATAGATTTTAAATGTGAAATCTGAAAACCCGTTTGATTTGATCAAGGAACCAACTATATACGTCACAATTTAAAATTTGGCCATTTTGTATGAGTTTCCGATAACAAAAAAGGACGTCAAACACCTCCATTTTCATTGAACTACTTAACGTGGACGCTTTGGAGATGTGTAATATGCCGGGGACGATTTACCGGAAAAATTGTTACTCTATACTTATATCCGAGGTGTATCCAAAACGAGAGCACTGGACAGGGGATTATTAACCACTAGAAACAGAATACGTAGAAGTTAATGGTCAAAAAGAAAAGAATACTCTGGAGGTTATGAACAACTAAAACACAATATAGAAGGTAAAGAATAGGAACCCGCAGTTGTTGATAAAGAAATAAAAATGTCGACTACTTTGTCTGGTTACACAGCCATGTTTGGGTAGAACATGCTGAGCATATACTCCTTCGTCACCTTTGCCTTATTTACCAGATATTCGAATAAGTTGCGTAGATGTAGAATATCAAATATGACAGTCTGTAGAGGCCATACCCGAACATGGTATGGTGTTATGTTAATGACATTTGATGGGTATTTGTGATGCCTTCCCTTCTTAGTATTCAGTTGAAAGTTGATCCACCTACTCCTCGTTCATTTTGTTAAGATCTAAGGAAGGTAGTTCTGATGTGGGTCCAAAGAATGCTGTTTTACAACAAAAAGCTACTGAAAACTGCGTTTAAAAGGAACACCAGAATTACAGCCAATGTGGCTGGAATGACCCAGACCTTAATACGGTTACAGTTGGGTAATGCGTCTACGTCTGGGTCATTTGGCAAATAGTCAATGAGGATATTTTTATATTCGTTGAAATTGTTTTATATTTTATAAGTGGATTCACGTATGATGAAACGTATGCAGTCGAAAACCCCATGGCCAATTTATAAATAAATGTAACACAGGATGCTGTTCCACTTTTGTAAATGTCAGTTAACAGCTTTGGATACATTGCTTTTTCTCTCTGTCATAAATTGAAGGTACTGAATGCCAAAACAAAAACAGCTAATAAACGATATGGAAAGTAATGTCATAAACACTTAATTATTATGGTTATTAGATATTGGTCTATATATACCCTTTGCAGTCTAACAAACTCTTGCGGATTGGTCTTGCAGATAGGTCGACAGAACACGTTCATGTGTGAAGCATTTCAAATAGCAGATTCAGTCCGATATTAGAGGCACATAAAAGGAGATTGATGCTTTTTCAAACTATATTATTTGGTTAACTTTTGGTCAAGTTTAATTAGTCATCACCAAAAAACCCCATCAGTACAACTTAAACATGAAAGCCAATGAGAAATAACCCCGATTAGCAGGTTTGATAATTCAGATTGTGTGATTCTTCAACTCTGACATTGACAGTTGATACACAAGTTTTTGAACCGACCAATCAGAATTTGTTATTTTGAATGTGTAAACAAACAGGTTGTTGATAAACATAGTTGAATTGGAGACGAATATATTTCAAGCACAAAATAACTTTTGTTAAAGGATTCTTTTTAATAGGGTCTCAATTTGTTTGTAGATTCATTCCCATGACTTTCTTTTACATAATGAAATAACTCCATATAATTTTTCAGTAATTCATTTGTACTCATCTCCTTTTATGTGCCTTTAAACTTTCTGTAAATAAAGTGTTTTCCTTTTGTTGTATAGAAACGCCTTTCTTGGATTTGCCCTTGCTAACTGATGACAAAAGAGAAGAAAAGGAGATCAAGCAAGAGGAACAAATTGAAGGTACGAATAAGCTCTTCATTGAAGGATTACATGTTTAACAAATTAGACCCAGCCGAACAAATTATTTGTGACCAAAGTTTCCATCAATACAATGGCAATACAATGGCAATTGAGATGTAAATCAAAGAAAAGAAAAATCAAAGTTCTATGTTTGTCTCATAAGAGATATCTTTCGGAACACCTCGGCCATTTCTTAAAATAACCTCGGAGGTAATGGAGAGCCATTTTTGAAAGTAGGTCAGCAACGATGGGCCAATCATATCAACTCGGCAATCCCCGTCACAAGCCGGGGATTGCCGGAAAGAGCTAATTGACAAAATATGAAACAAAGATGTGTTCATATGATCATCTTTAATAAAAGGGTAAAAAAACATTCAATTGTGATATATAACTAATTCGTGTGTTTTTAAATGCATAGTTAGTGCCTGTGTGCATTTTGCGTTATTCGCCGGAAATAAGGCGAATTACCCCAGGATTTCTGGTGTATTCATGTACTGCCTATGAGGTATATCTACCGACTTGTTACGGGGATTGCCGAGTAGATACGATTGAAGAGATATACATTTATGCATTTCAATGCTTTTTTGTTATAAGAATGAAGTTGAGATAGCCATGTGTTTCAAATGATTTAGATCAAGTATGCATGTTAAAATCATACAAGCGCTCAGAAAAACTACAAAACTGGGTAATATGTGTCATGAATTATGATAGAATTTTGTTGAAACAAAGCGGAAAAACACAGGATACTGACAATATAACACCTGTACTATTCGTTATCTATTTCTCAAAGTGCTATTCTCACAAAGCTGGTGCCCACCTACTTAAATTCATTGTTTATATTCGTGTAACATCTAAAATAGCATTAGCGCTCGGATTAATGAGTGGCGATCACCTGCTTAAAATAATCACGTGAAACACATAGAATATTGTCATGAAAATATTGACAAAATGAACATTTGAAATGGAGAGTTTCTTTGGTTCAATTGGTTCCAAACGTTTCCCGACTGACCTGGTTTTATCGCTAAGTGTAAACAAATCCTTCAGTATTCACTCTTTTAAACGCATCATGTTAATGTGTTACAGTCTGAATTCCTCTGTAAAAGAGAACTTCAAAGTTAATATTTATGTATTTATTTATTCTACAACTTTCACAATTTAAGTGCAAGTATGGCTTTAACGAATATCAATATATACAATATTCCACTATAGGAATCATGTTTCATCCCAATTCGGTATTCGATTTTATTTAACTATCATTGTGAATCTAAATAACCGTTCAAAATATCGTCAACCCAATGTAAGAACTATCGCATTATCTCACGAAAGTCGAATTGACATGTATATATTCATATCTAAATATGAATGTTAATTCATATCTAAATATGAATGTTAATTCATATCTAAATATGAATGTTAATGCTAAAGGGTTTTGTTTTTTAACCAATCATTTTTTTTAGTTTCTAAATCTTGCTTAGAACATAAGACACGATTTATATCCAGACCATGAACACATTTTGATACTGTAAATCATGGGAACATTAAGGCAATACTGTTAAAGACAGTTTCAAATTAATTTGTACCCTCTCTAGATACATGTTCGTTATAATTTAAAATTCTTTTTTCACAGATGAGAAAATTGAACAGCAAATAGAATTGCCTTCAAATACAACTATTTCCGAACTGGCGTATTTTCGGAATGAAATATCGCTGT
The DNA here is from genome assembly GCA_947846245.1 of Cerastoderma edule. NCBI lineage: Eukaryota > Metazoa > Mollusca > Bivalvia > Cardiida > Cardiidae > Cerastoderma > Cerastoderma edule. The sequence goes on along the minus strand of OX401416.1, from coordinate 12,802,804 downwards.
TTATAGCTAATTTGGTTTCAGTTTTATTGCGATTCATTGCCCAGCATGAAGGGAGAATGGCCTCTTACTCACCTGACAATAAACGCTAAACAAGATAAGTAGAACCATAGAAAATCTGTAAGTCAAGCAAGAGTCTCTCTCTAATGAAATAAATACTTTAGTTAATGGGGTTTTAATGCGCACAGAGAGTGGTCATTTGATCTTAAGTTATGGTATCAATAAGGCCAAAGATCAACTTTGACTTTCAAATTATATTACTTGTCAGATGATCTAATAGCATATCATATGCGCCAAAGAAGACGCCATCAGCTAGCTTAACTATATACTAGTTCAGGGGCAGGATATGGCTATGATTTTCCTCATTCAGGCAATGTATACAATACGTGTAGAGGTGAGACTTTAATTAAATTATACTTGAAAGTGTTGTATTACTTCATTGGTTTTATCAATCGCTCAAGTATGATCTTATTTTGATGGATATGTGTTCCTAGTGCTGTTCTAAAATCTCCGGACAGGATGAAATGATAGTTACAGTATAATGTTTGATATCTGTGTATATATTGAGACAAAAAAAATAGGTAATGAATGACAATCTTGCGAGAGATGTAAGAAATACGTCATACAGAACAAAGCAGTGTAGAAGCAGAGGTTTAGGTTTATGTCCACGGATTTCGAATCTTGGCGTTTGTTGAATGATGTTAGTGTACGTTTGTGCGTTGCTGATCCCTACCATTGAACAACTATTCTCTTTTGTCGTCAACTGATTAATACGTTCATTGTTTCGCAACCAAGTGTTTCTGGTCCGATAATAAATGATTAAAAAGTGTCAAGATCCTAAATTCTTCTTTGAAACTTATCATCTTAGGGATATCACATTTCTTATATAGCACCATCTTCAAGCCTAATACAAAATAAGTGGTGATCTTTACCTTTGCCGATTTTAAACTATGGAGTAAAAGATCGCTATTGGTAGCTAATTTGGTTCGACGAGAACAAATATATCTTTAAAATTGCAGTTGATACTATGCCAATTTCAAAACCGATGCATCGCATTTGAATTTTAATTCAATTTGTAACATCAGACATCAATTTCCTTTTAGATCACGTAATCAATTAACACTGTACTTAATTCTAGGGAGTTTCAGTCTACTTATATCCCGATATTTCTCAAACACCGTGTGTGTCAGGAAATGATTAAAAGCAAGATTGAATGATTACGTACTTGATATATAAAATTGTTCTCATGCATAAATAGTACAGGATCTTGATATCCTATAAAAGTTTGATTCTATAACGTGTATGACCCTTATCATGGAACAAGCACCTTTAAAGTCTTAGCCAAACGATATATCATCATTGGTTCGCGTGGGCAAAATATAGCAATTTATAGCGATATATTCACTTGACTTAGGCTACTAGCCTGATTTGGATATATTTATCAAGGACTCTTTCCCGGGTAATGGATGACTTTGTTGCGTAACGTTGTTTGATTCTACATTCTATAATCTTTCATGAAAAGCGTTTTGTGTAAATATAGTTAGAATACATTCGAATACAAAATCCAAAATACAGTCTGTCGTAACAGTCCTTTTAATCGAGAAGTTTTCCTTTGGTTCGGTCTGCAGATAGACCTAAGGAAGACCAACAACGAAAGCATTTCCCAGAAGGAGGTTATGGACAAGTAGAAATGGAATACGTAGGAGGTACAAATAGATATAAAACACTTGAATGCTTTGAACAATTAGAACAGAAGATAGAAAATAGTGCACAGGAACCTGCAAAATCAATTGTTGATAAAGGAATATATAATTTTACAGCGTTGTCTGGTTATTCAATCATGTTTTAGTAAGATATATGTCTTCCCTCCTTAGTATTCTGTTAAAGTGAGTACACATACTACACGTCAATTCCGTTCAAGGTCAAAGGGGTTGTATTTATATTTGTGTCAGGGAAGCTGTGATATATCAAAAGAGTTATTGAAACTTGCGGACAAAAGGAACACCAGATGTGCAGCCAATGTTACTCGGATAAGTCTAACAGAAATTATGTTACAGTGCGGTAATCATCTAGGTCTTGTTTATATTGACGATAGTCAGTAAAGATATTTTGACATATTTAGAAATTGGTGTCTTACATAAGTGAATACACGTATAAAGAACGTTTCAGTCGAACATATCATGATCAATGTTATCAATTGATGTCACAAAGGTCTCTATTTCAACGTTTTTAATTTCAGTTTAACGCATTGTTCTATGGGTACATTCGATCTTTCTTCTTTTCAAAATGAATGTACTTTATGCCAAAGAAGCAGACAACTGACGATGAAGGAAGTCTGATCATCAACACTTTGTTAAATGCAGGCTCATAAACATTGGAGAATAGCCTAACAGATATTTAAACACAACACGGTCACGTGCTAAACATTTATAACTGACAGATTCACTCCAGTATTAAACCTTTTGTTTATAATATGTTTTGCTTTATTGTTTAGAAATACCGACAATGAGTGAGAATAGGAGATTTCAGACGAAAAGAAAAGAAGAGGGGATCAACCAAAAGAAGCGAAGTAAATGTACGTACACACTTTTGGTTTTCACAAAACATTTTACCTAGATCCGATTATTCACTTTGGCATTGGACAACATTTAGATCCAGGTCATGTACAAATCATGTTATTGTGAATTCTTGGGATTTTAGGGTAATATTAAGCTGTAATTGCATAACAAGAAGGGCACACCCTTAATGGTTACCTCTTTAAATACAGTCTACGATAGTTTAAAGGTGCTTGTTCCCATATGAGAAAATGAAAAAATGAAATGAAATCACCTTAAAACATAACCAATTCCGTACACGGGTATTCTATTGAATCAAAGACAAGATCGCTATTGGTAGCTAATTGGGTATAAAGCGAGCCAATATATCATTATTATTTCCGTCGAAACGATGTTATTTTTAAAACATATTAATCGCTTTTTGAATCTTAATTTAATCTAAAGATAGACATCCATTTTATTTTAGCTGACGTGATCAATTAAAACTGTGCTGGATTTTATGAAAAATCGGCCTATATATATCAAGGTATTTCCAAACGCGTAGTGTGTCAGGCATAGATTAAGAGATGAATTGATTGTTTACACATTTAATTGACTGTTAATCTGCCTAATGCATAAAGAGTAAAAAAAATTATATCCTGTAATATTTTGAATTTATTTCGTGTATGACCCTTTTCTGGGAACAACCACCTTTAAAATCTTAGTCGCACGATAGCTACCCTAAATGGCACACTGTCATAATGAACACTCTACAGCAGGATCGGAATTGGTGATAGGAATGAAAATGTTTCGTGTAATGAAAGTTCAAACACATTCAAATACGAATTCATTCTCTCGAAGACTTTCCTTTAATCGAGAAATCTTTTTTGATCCGCTTTGTAGAACACGTTCATGTGAAAAACATTTCAACTAGCAGATTCACTCAAATATTTATAACATTCTTTCATGTTGTTGTTTGGTAAGTCTTTTATTGTGTTTGTCCAAGAGAATTGAAACCAGAAGACATGATAAAAGGATCGAGGAAGAGAAACACATTAAAGATATTATGAACTCCTTTTCTATGTTTTATTTATGAATTACCCGATATCCTTTCTTAGACAACCTTTGCCTTTAGAAAAAAAGACTCTGACTGTTTTGTTTGGCAAACATTATTACAAATGTTGAACGAACACACCCATATTGGGTTGTCTTTTTAGTGTACTGTATTGGCATTTTATAAAGTCAAGACTTTGGTGCCAGTTGAACAAATGTCAATCAATACAATGGCAAAAAAGTTGAAAGGAAACGTCATAACTTTATGTAAGTGTCACAAGAGATAAGCACTAAGGTACCATAATGATATTTTTCTGTTGTAAGAATAGAGTTGTGATGGTCATGTGTTTCAATTGTTTTGAATCCATAACGCATAAGTTGAACTCTCATTGTAAAGCTGAATCATCGTTCAAAACAGCTTCATCTCTCATGATCTCATGGAAGTCAAATTAACATATATGTTATCATTTTTAGATGTTAATGTTAACACATTTGCATACACACTTTTAGTTTTCCCCAAACACTCTGCCTAGTTTCGATATTTCGCTAAAATATCTGATAGGATTTAAAGCCATACCATGGACAAAGTCTGTCATTGTAAATTCTGGGAACATAAGGGTAATAATAAGTTGTTATTTCATAAGACGAACAATGTTGTTTGTGTTTGTTTGAGTCGTCTTATCGAGCCGATTCTAACAAGTACCAGCAATATAGCATCAAACGAAAAATGTCTCTGTTATGTTCCTTTAAGTCAGCTCACTTCTCTGTATTTATTCTTCTACATACATATATCTTTAGTCATGTGTAATACTCCGAAACTATCTTTTTCTCATCAAAATGGTATTCCCACATTTGAAAACTAAACCTGATTTAAACTTTTCTTTCGTTTATTAGTGTTCTAGCATTGAGAGTGAAACTGTTCTAACCCTCTTTGCCTTATAAGCAATGTTTTGTTAAGAAGTTTAATGAAATCGATAGTTTAAAGATAGATTCATACAATTGCCGGGCCCTTAATAATCGAGGATTTATTAACTTATTCAAACATGTGGCGATTTTCATTTAGTAATTGATCCGAACTTAGACTACGAAAATATATACATGTATAAATATTTGTTTCTATCTTTCTCAAAAATACTAGTTCATGTATTGTATTTCATTCTCTTTCATTAATTCATATAGGTTTATGATTACAATTTTTAATTCATTTTTGCTCTACATCTTCTCATAAAAGTATATAAGAATTTTCATTAATTGATTTATTATATATCTTTATGCTTTTGTAAAGTTAAAGGGCGAACGAACCCCTTTGCTCTAAAGACTTGAATAATAAAGTTATAAAAGAAATGAGAAAAACAGCAAAAGATTAACGTTACCCTCTATAAATACAGTCTACGATAGTTTAAAAGTGTTAAGAAATGATGAGAAAATGAAAGAATAAAACAAAAACTGTTTAAAACATAGTCAATTCCTTACAAGCGTATTCTATTGAATCAAAGATCGCTATTGATAGCTAGATATTGAAAGCTTTATAACTTAGCAAGCTTTCAGGCTAAGACAAAGGTAACTCGAATCCTTCTCAAGGAGCTGCTTTTCGCTTATGATGCTGCCCTAGTAAATCCCTGCCATGACATCGTACAAAGTCTGATAGACCACTTCTCCGGTGCTTGCAAGGAATTCGCTTTGAGAAGACAGAAGTTATGGCTCAGGATGCCAAAAAGTCCCGTGATCTTGAGATCAATGCAAGAATCTGAAAAGCAGTAACAGTCATGTCAAAATTGAGAGAGTATGAGAAAACAAAAATTTGGCCTTCAGCACCAAGATGAAAGTATATCATGCATGCGTGATCAGTACTCTTCTTTATGGAAGCAAAACATGGACCACGTACTCGCGTCAAGAATCCAGGCTGATTGCATTCCACATGAGATGCCTTCGAAGACTCCTCGGTATATCATGGAAAATAAGGTCACCAATACAGATGTCCTCAGCAAAGCTTTAACAACTGGAAGACGCCTTCGTTGGCTAGGACATGTACATCAAATGGACGGACAGAGGCCGATGATATTAATAGCTAACTGGGTTTGAAAGGAGCCAATGTATCATCATAATTGCAGTTGAAACTATGTCAATTTCAAAACATATTCATCGCTTTTAGATCTCAATTTTATCTTTGAAATTGACACCCATTTTACTTTTATTCATGTAATCAATTAAACTGTGCTAGATTTCATGCAACTCATTTTTACTTATATAACGCTTTTTCCCGATGCTTAGTGTGTCCGGAATAGACTAAGAGATGAACTTATTGTTATTTGACTGACGGTTGTCCTCGTGCAAAAATAGTACAGGACTATAATATCCTGTAAGATTATGATTTTTTTGCGTGTATGACTGTAGTCTTGGAAGAACCACCTTCAAAGTATAAGATACAGATACTGTAGCCAGGTCATGTTTTGAAATCTTTCAGTTTCGTCCATTAAATTCCTTGTCGATGATTAAAAGTATTTTTTAGATAGTTTGTTTGCAAGTCTATGTTTTTATTTTACTCAAACCAGTTTGGTCAGCTTATAGTCAATTCATTTAGAACACAGACTTTGAACGGTGAACACCAGATAATTAGTAAAGGCACTGACAGCACCACGTGTAGACGAGAATGTGTGAGTTGGTGGGAGCGAGGAATTTTATAAATTGCCGCTAGAGCCTACAATGAGGGAGAGGTAGATGACCTTTGTAAATATGACATCGCATGTGTAAATAATCATCGAGTTAAAAGACATAATTGGATCCTAAATGTTTGTTTTATATCTACAACCCAGTAAGAGTCCGTACAGTTACAATACAACAACTGCATGACACACTGGGTCATGACCAACTAGAAACGGAATTCGTAGTACATAAAAGACACAGAGATGAAACACTGTGAAATGGGGAAATGTTTGGGGAAATCCTCTTTTGGGGAGCCTCTTGTTTAAATCATGGATTAATTCAGACATAATTTTCATTAACGGTATTATAGGCACAAATGGTTGCATAAATGAAACACATATTATTAACAGGTCTTACTGGATCAGTGAAATAAGCACATTAAAAGCAGCCATGCCAAAGACCTGGAAACAAATATTAACGTCTCAACAGTCAAAGAAACTATAGTTAACACAAAATACGATGTATTTTTGAAGACTACATTCCTTTCAAATATGACTAGCAAGGCATTATACCAGTTTATGATAGAAAAGACAAAAAACGAAATCATATTTGCACACCCAATCGGGTTAAACAGTACAAATATAAATGAATCCATAATATTTTAGCCATAAAAAAAATCTTTGTAGATGGAAAATTGAGAATAGTGATTTATGTTATGTTTGTAAAGTGAAAGAAAACTATGAACATTTTTTCCTGACTTTTGCAGCGGTGCAACCAGATTGGGATAAAATTATTAAAGTTTTCAAAAATATGGTATCTCATCTAACATTAAGTCACTGAAAACCCGTTGTTCCGGGTTACAAATTTGTATATGAAGGGTATGACGATGTTAATATGATTTTAAATCTATTTGGGTTCTGTATATATAAAACATATTATGTAAGTGAAAAGCGGATGAACAAGTGTGAGCCATACAACTTGTTTGCAGAAGAATTTAAACTCTTGTATATGTATTTGGCATCAAAGCATCAAAGAGTAGAATAACACCTTTTATTCGAAAGTTTGGTAAGCATTTTTGCTAAGTAATATAACTCAGATAGCCTCTTAATTTCGTTTCGTAAGGGACTGGTTTTCCAATATGCTTTTTCCTCTCTTTTTCTCTTTCCCATCTTTATCACAGTATACCTTATAATCCCTTTTGTTGGTGAAGGATGTTCCATCAATGGTATTAATATGACAAAGTATACAAACAATAATTTCTACGCTTATACTTTAGGAAGATAGGAAAACGGACTGCATTCAGATTGAATGCTTTTTTAGTGACCATCTGCATGCAAATCGTTTCGAAAAATAATAGAGGGGTTGTGTGAGTTATTCTTTTATTATATCAACTGTTATGCACAAATGCACGTATCTATGTAGATTAGACCTATTGTGCAGGAGCAAAAGAAGTAAAAGTTTATATAGTAGAAAATAAGATTGATTATATATATTTGAATATTTTATAATCTTTAACCTATTTTATGCTTGTACATAATTATGGAAAATAAAAGAAGCCTTGCAGATTCACCAAAAGAAAAGAACGAATGTTATGAACACCTAGAACAAAAGATAGAAGGTACAGGGCCAGGAAATTGATGATGAAGGAATGGAAAACTTGACAGCTTTGTCTGGTTTCTTAGTCATTTGCGTAAATTTTGTTTTTAACATGTTTTCTTTTGCTGGTCAGATATGCCTTCATTGGATCGGTTCAGGGGAATTTTTTCCAGAAGAAGAACGGAAGAGAGAAAAATGCAAGGTAAGAATAAACCGTCAAATGTACTTCTGTTTTATTTATGAATCACCTGATATCCATTCTTTGGCGACCTCTCCTTTTGAGACAGCGAAAAATCTGAATGATTTGCCTTGCAAATATGATACAAAATTCGAATTAATACACACACGTGTTACGGATTGTCTTCTTAAAGTATTGGCATGTTGATTAGATCAAGCCTTTTGCACAAGTCGAACAAAAAATCATAATCGAATCTCTCATCATTTACAATGACAAAGGAGATGTAAATAAAGAAATCATCATTTCATAATTGTCTCATAAGAGATATGAACTTAAGAGACTCATTCTATCTCCTTAAAAGTTTTTCCCAAACGCTTAGAATGTCAGGAATTGATTAAATGATAAACTTAATGAATACATACCTAATCGACTGAATCACCATCCTCACGCATGAATAAATAAGGACATTGATATCCAACGCAGATACATGTGCATGATAGATTATGGTTTCAGTAACTTAGAATCAAAGAAATCTAAAATGGTCTTAGTATTAAATCCTTTACTGTATTACGTTATTGATTTTTCCTGTTCAATAAGTCAGTGTGCGTGTTAGCTCTTTGTTACATATCACTTTCGTTTGAAAATATAATTTGATATATGACACGGTTAATATCACCTCATAACCATGGATTGGAGATTCATTAGGTTCATGTTGCAGCTTTAATGAACAATTTAAACAGTTTGAATACAATGCTCTTTTAATTCCATCCTTCGAAATTATCAAAATGCATGAGAATGCCTCGAATCCAGGTGACGAATGAGACAACACTTTAAATAATTGACACAAACAATGTATGTCAAAGAAGAATAAAAATAATCACCATTCTTTAGACCAAGTACTTCTGTTCAATCAAAGCACTGAAGGCACTGCTTGTTTCACATCTATTCAAAGAAAGCACAAATATTCATCATCTTTAAAACGTTGATAGAAAGAACCGTCATTAATTTAGTGATGGGGATTGTTTAAATGATCTTTCTAACATTTGTTAATCACACGACACATTTTATGAGATAAATCCATCAAAACCACAACTTTCAATTTCAGAGCATATTCTAAGAGCTATGTTTTAATTTTCTATACAAATGAAATCTTTAATTTAAATACATACATTTCTTCAAGTAAAATGATATTTCGTTTTGGAATTGTTACATGGTTAGAGGCGGGAGTGTAGGTCGAAAATCCGGGTTTGAGCTTCGTAAATGATAACTATTTATTTTCGGCGAATGTCGGTCGGCAAAACACCATATTCTAGTCAGGTTAGGTTTAATGAGTTAATGAGTGAACATATGCGTTGAAAAGTTTTGGTTTTGATACAAAAAGAAAATACTTAAATATGTAAATGGAATCAGAATTATAAAACATGCATTAATGCTGAGTTTTACGCAAATTGATGCTGCCCTTGCAAGAATGGTTTTAGTAAAATTTAGTTTAATAAACTTTAATGAATAGATTAAGAACGTGTGTTGAGGAAGGATGGGAATATCCGGCTAGTTTGTCTGATAACTACTGTTTGATTTGAAAATATCAGGACTGATTATTTGCGTAGGATATGATAGGCAACTGTATGTTCTGCCCTTCTTATTTCAGTAAGAAACGTTATATCTTAAAGATCAAATGACCTTAAAGTAAAGGACTGCGTTAAAATAAGATATGAAAAAGAGAATGTGTTACATTCAGTACTGAGCCTCAGTCGGTGATGTGATAAAGAATGGGAATTATCTCCGGACTAAATGTCAGTCTACCTACATTTGAGGCCTCTATTTACTTGAATACTTGGCAATAAAGGAGTTTGTTAAAACAGTTTGCAACACACATTCGAATTTAATTTACATTTTGAAACGAACCGACCAAACCAGAAATCCTAAAGAAACATCCAATCAGCGAAAGTGATGGCGACTTCTGACCAGCTTTCTGTAAAAACAACTACATCTTCCCTGTCATAATGTAAACATTCTTAAATTTGCCTAAATGTTTTACAAACGTTTTACTAGCCTAACCTCCTAGAAGACATATCCCAAGTCTTGGTCTTCAGAAACTACGTGTGCAAGGCAACTTCTTTACAATAGAAAGAAGAATTATTATCATAAATGTTACACCAATGAGGCAAACTGAACGAATTGCATTTCAAAAGAAATGATTTTATCCAGTCAGACAAAATACAGTTTCCATTTATATTCCGTACTGTCTTTATATACAATCTATGTTCTCGATCAAATACGTATAGGTTTTCGAATGTTAAATATATCATTCCTTACCAAAAGACTTTTGAAAGTGTCAGTAGAAAATTTATTTAGGAAACGAAATGAAGTCATCCGTTGCGTATTGTTCACAATAAAGTCGTGGTCTATATTTCAAACATTTGAAATATCCCTTTTGCACCATTTACCATAGAAAAAGTTCATGTTTGAAAAAAAAACATTGAAGCATTATCAAACCATTTTCTGAACCTAAAAAGGGTTTAATTTATAACAGTTTATCCATACTGCAAGTGTTCTGGGTACCGTTTTACTAAACAGTTTACGAAAATCTTTGCGTAAGTCATAACTGATAAACACGGATAGTATCTTCCATGAAGGTACAATATTGCAATGTGACACGTCATTAGAAGCGTCTCAGAGAGACTATTCCAATGATGTGTTACTTTGCAATTTTGCTTATCCCTATATTGAAATATGAGGAAGTGTTGATTTAGACTTACGCAAATGTTAAGCGTAAACTGTTTAGTAAAACGGTACCCTGATCATTATGTAGTTTGTAGAGTCGTTTTCTTAAATTGATGCACAAGTAAGCATTAAAATTCTCTTTTAGACAAACGACTGATACCTGGGTCAGACACAGATTCTATGGTTGTTGAGAGAGGATCGGGTATTTTGACAAGTTCTTCTGATACTTGTTGTTTGATTTTGAATTGTTATCATTGTTAATAAATTTGAATGAAACTACTTTGTGTATCAACAGTTAAAAAACATTCTGTGGTAGCATTTCCTTTAATTGAAAAAGTTGTATTTTATCCTCTTTAAGTATAGAATAAATTCAGTTCGACAACGAATTACAAAGAATAGGTTTATGAAGAGATAGAAACGGAAAACGTAGCATCTAATGGTTTAATAGATATGAAACACTCTGACGGTTGTGGACAACTAGGACAAAAGGTAGTGAACAGGAGTCTGAAATTTGTTGATAAAGTAATGGACATTTAGACAGCTCTGTCTGGTTACTCAGTCATGTTTAGGTAAAGCATGGTGCACAAATTCATCTTTCAATACCCTTGTCCTATCTACTTGTTTTTTTGAATAAGTTGCGCAGACGCAGATTATCCACTATGTTTGTCTATGTACTCGAACTTGTTATGATGTCATGCTCAAGATATTTGATGAATGGATGTGATGCCTTCCCTCGCTGGTTTTGCATGAAAAGGGGTACACGTACTACACGTAAAACTTGTTCAAGGTCAAAGGAGGATATCACCACTTTAAGTCCCAGATAGGCAGTGGTATAACAAAGACGTTGTTGGAAATATAAAGGAATACAAGAATTAGAGCTACTGTAGCTCGAATAATCCAAGCTGTAATTCCGTTACTGTGGGACAAAATATCTACTTCTAGGTCATTTGCACGATAGTCAATGGGGACACTTTGACGTTTGTAGAAATTCTTATATTTCATAAGTGGATACACGTATGGGGAAACCTTTTCAGTCGAACAATTCATGATCAATGTATCAATAAATGTTGCATAGACCTCTGTAAATGTCAGTTAACTGCCTTGTCATACGGGTACATTCCGTGTATTCTTCTTCTCATAGTCAACAACAATATGAATTAGTTTCATACCATGTTGTACACTTTCCAAATCTAAAAAAACGCATAGTCCCTAATGGTATTCAATATAACTAAATTTGACCAAAGGATGAAGTGTTATATATATCATTTTGCCATACGGGTTTTTTACGTCTTGCAACAGATGCATCGAATTAAATTATTACAAAGCATGGTGTATGCAGTCTTCAATCAAGATATAAACAATGTTCTTTTGTTATTTTTTCATCAAAAAGTTAACATATTAAATGAGTGTTGATACTTACAACTGTCTAAATTGACCACAACACTGCAACAAATGAAACGAACCGAACGAACTAAATTTTGAAAAACAAAATCTAATCCAATCAGAAGAAAACACAGTCTTTCACTGATTGGTTGTGCGGTCTTTACCTAAAGATGGATATACTGAAAAAAAACAATGAATAGGTTTTTAAACCTTGAACCGATCATTCCTTACTTATAAATCTTCTTCATCGGTGCTATCTTTATGTAAAGTTGGATGTTCTCAATAAATACATCAATTTTCAAATCTTAAATCGATCCTTTCTTAAATAAGAATCTTTTCAATAGGTTTGCATGTATTTCATTAAATAATCAAAATGAAGAGAAACATTGTCTAATTCCCACATTCAGGTTAAGGCATATGGCTTTAACGTTTAAGGCATTATCCTGGTATCATTTACCATGGCAATATTAAAAGCAAAGAAATAGTAAATAAAGTTGTTTTACATTATACTTAATAAAAGCTGAAATTGTGCAGATCAGTGTAGTTTGTAAAACGGTTTTCTTAAATTGATGAGCGCAAGTAAATGGTTTTATAATATACCAGCGATTATCCAGTCGCAAATACAAACAATTCATGTGCATCAAATCAGACACGACAGAAAAATCCCGTATTACACCAATCTGAACACATCAAGTTTATATAATGAAAACGCCTCTTACATAATATGGATGCCCCTATATTCTTTCCCGCGAGAATGACGTCACTTTACTTTCGTTTTCAAAAATAGATTTTAAATGTGAAATCTGAAAACCCGTTTGATTTGATCAAGGAACCAACTATATACGTCACAATTTAAAATTTGGCCATTTTGTATGAGTTTCCGATAACAAAAAAGGACGTCAAACACCTCCATTTTCATTGAACTACTTAACGTGGACGCTTTGGAGATGTGTAATATGCCGGGGACGATTTACCGGAAAAATTGTTACTCTATACTTATATCCGAGGTGTATCCAAAACGAGAGCACTGGACAGGGGATTATTAACCACTAGAAACAGAATACGTAGAAGTTAATGGTCAAAAAGAAAAGAATACTCTGGAGGTTATGAACAACTAAAACACAATATAGAAGGTAAAGAATAGGAACCCGCAGTTGTTGATAAAGAAATAAAAATGTCGACTACTTTGTCTGGTTACACAGCCATGTTTGGGTAGAACATGCTGAGCATATACTCCTTCGTCACCTTTGCCTTATTTACCAGATATTCGAATAAGTTGCGTAGATGTAGAATATCAAATATGACAGTCTGTAGAGGCCATACCCGAACATGGTATGGTGTTATGTTAATGACATTTGATGGGTATTTGTGATGCCTTCCCTTCTTAGTATTCAGTTGAAAGTTGATCCACCTACTCCTCGTTCATTTTGTTAAGATCTAAGGAAGGTAGTTCTGATGTGGGTCCAAAGAATGCTGTTTTACAACAAAAAGCTACTGAAAACTGCGTTTAAAAGGAACACCAGAATTACAGCCAATGTGGCTGGAATGACCCAGACCTTAATACGGTTACAGTTGGGTAATGCGTCTACGTCTGGGTCATTTGGCAAATAGTCAATGAGGATATTTTTATATTCGTTGAAATTGTTATATTTTATAAGTGGATTCACGTATGATGAAACGTATGCAGTCGAAAACCCCATGGCCAATTTATAAATAAATGTAACACAGGATGCTGTTCCACTTTTGTAAATGTCAGTTAACAGCTTTGTTTTACGGATACATTGCTTTTTCTCTCTGTCATAAATTGAAGGTACTGAATGCCAAAACAAAAACAGCTAATAAACGATATGGAAAGTAATGTCATAAACACTTAATTATTATGGTTATTAGATATTGGTCTATATATACCCTTTGCAGTCTAACAAACTCTTGCGGATTGGTCTTGCAGATAGGTCGACAGAACACGTTCATGTGTGAAGCATTTCAAATAGCAGATTCAGTCCGATATTAGAGGCACATAAAAGGAGATTGATGCTTTTTCAAACTATATTATTTGGTTAACTTTTGGTCAAGTTTAATTAGTCATCACCAAAAAACCCCATCAGTACAACTTAAACATGAAAGCCAATGAGAAATAACCCCGATTAGCAGGTTTGATAATTCAGATTGTGTGATTCTTCAACTCTGACATTGACAGTTGATACACAAGTTTTTGAACCGACCAATCAGAATTTGTTATTTTGAATGTGTAAACAAACAGGTTGTTGATAAACATAGTTGAATTGGAGACGAATATATTTCAAGCACAAAATAACTTTTGTTAAAGGATTCTTTTTAATAGGGTCTCAATTTGTTTGTAGATTCATTCCCATGACTTTCTTTTACATAATGAAATAACTCCATATAATTTTTCAGTAATTCATTTGTACTCATCTCCTTTTTTGTGCCTTTAAACTTTCTGTAAATAAAGTGTTTTCCTTTTGTTGTATAGAAACGCCTTTCTTGGATTTGCCCTTGCTAACTGATGACAAAAGAGAAGAAAAGGAGATCAAGCAAGAGGAACAAATTGAAGGTACGAATAAGCTCTTCATTGAAGGATTACATGTTTAACAAATTAGACCCAGCCGAACAAATTATTTGTGACCAAAGTTTCCATCAATACAATGGCAATACAATGGCAATTGAGATGTAAATCAAAGAAAAGAAAAATCAAAGTTCTATGTTTGTCTCATAAGAGATATCATTCGGAACACCTCGGCCATTTCTTAAAATAACCTCGGAGGTAATGGAGAGCCATTTTTGAAAGTAGGTCAGCAACGATGGGCCAATCATATCAACTCGGCAATCCCCGTCACAAGCCGGGGATTGCCGGAAAGAGCTAATTGACAAAATATGAAACAAAGATGTGTTCATATGATCATCTTTAATGAAAAGGGTAAAAAAACATTCAATTGTGATATATAACTAATTCGTGTGTATTTAAATGCATAGTTAGTGCCTGTGTGCATTTTGCGTTATTCGCCGGAAACAAGGCGAATTACCCCAGGATTTCTGGTGTATTCATGTACTGCCTACGAGGTATATCTACCGACTTGTTACGGGGATTGCCGAGTAGATACGATTGAAGAGATATACATTTATGCATTTCAATGCTTTTTTGTTATAAGAATGAAGTTGAGATAGCCATGTGTTTCAAATGTTTTAGATCAAGTATGCATGTTAAAATCATACAAGCGCTCAGAAAAACTACAAAACTTGGTAATATGTGTCATGAATTATGATAGAATTTTGTTGAAACAAAGCGGAAAAACACAGGATACTGACAATATAACACCTGTACTATTCGTTATCTATTTCTCAAAGTGCTATTCTCACAAAGCTGGTGCCCACCTACTTAAATTCATTGTTTATATTCGTGTAACATCTAAAATAGCATTAGCGCTCGGATTAATGAGTGGCGATCACCTGCTTAAAATAATCACGTGAAACACATAGAATATTGTCATGAAAATATTGACAAAATGAACATTTGAAATGGAGAGTTTCTTTGGTTCAATTGGTTCCAAACGTTTCCCGACTGACCTGTTTTTATCGCTAAGTGTAAACAAATCCTTCAGTATTCACTCTTTTAAACGCATCATGTTAATGTGTTACAGTCTGAATTCCTCTGTAAAAGAGAACTTCAAAGTTAATATTTATGTATTTATTTATTCTACAACTTTCACAATTTAAGTGCAAGTATGGCTTTAACGAATATCAATATATACAATATTCCACTATAGGAATCATGTTTCATCCCAATTCGGTATTCGATTTTATTTAACTATCATTGTGAATCTAAATAATCGTTCAAAATATCGTCAACCCAATGTAAAAACTATCGAATATCTCACGAAAGTCGAATTGACATGTATATATTCATATCTAAATATGAATGTTAATTCATATCTAAATATGAATGTTAATTCATATCTAAATATGAATGTTAATGCTAAAGGGTTTTGTTTTTTAACCAATCATTTTTTTTAGTTTCTAAATCTTGCTTAGAACATAAGACACGATTTATATCCAGACCATGAACACATTTTGATACTGTAAATCATGGGAACATTAAGGCAATACTGTTAAAGACAGTTTCAAATTAATTTGTACCCTCTCTAGATACATGTTCGTTATAATTTAAAATTCTTTTTTCACAGATGAGAAAATTGAACAGCAAATAGAATTGCCTTCAAATACAACTATTTCCGAACTGGCGTATTTTCGGAATGAAATATCGCTGTTTATAGCTAATTTGGTTTCAGTTTTATTGCGATTCATTGCCCAGCATGAAGGGAGAATGGCCTCTTACTCACCTGACAATAAACGCTAAACAAGATAAGTAGAACCATAGAAAATCTGTAAGTCAAGCAAGAGTCTCTCTCTAATGAAATAAATACTTTAGTTAATGGGGTTTAAATGCGCACAGAGAGTGGTCATTTGATCTTAAGTTATGGTATCAATAAGGCCAAAGATCAACTTTGACTTTCAAATTATATTACTTGTCAGATGATCTAATAGCATATCATATGCGCCAAAGAAGACGCCATCAGCTAGCTTAACTATATACTAGTTCAGGGGCAGGATATGGCTATGATTTTCCTCATTCAGGCAATGTATACAATACGTGTAGAGGTGAGACTTTAATTAAATTATACTTGAAAGTGTTGTATTACTTCATTGGTTTTATCAATCGCTCAAGTATGATCTTATTTTGATGGATATGTGTTCCTAGTGCTGTTCTAAAATCTCCGGACAGGATGAAATGATAGTTACAGTATAATGTTTGATATCTGTGTATATGTTGAGACAAAAAAAAATAGGTAATGAATGACAATCTTGCGAGAGATGTAAGAAATACGTCATACAGAACAAAGCAGTGTAGAAGCAGAGGTTTAGGTTTATGCCCACGGATTTCGAATCTTGGCGTTTGTTGAATGATGTTTGTGTACGTTTGTGCGTTGCTGATCCCTACCATTGAACAACTATTCTCTTTTGTCGTCAACTGATTAATACGTTCATTGTTTCGCAACCAAGTGTTTCTGGTCCGATAATAAATGATTAAAAAGTGTCAAGATCCTAAATTCTTCTTTGAAACTTATCATCTTAGGGATATCACATTTCTTATATAGCACCATCTTCAAGCCTAATACAAAATAAGTGGTGATCTTTACCTTTGCCGTTTTTAAACTATGGAGTAAAAGATCGCTATTGGTAGCTAATTTGGTTCGACGAGAACAAATATATCTTTAAAATTGCAGTTGATACTATGCCAATTTCAAAACCGATGCATCGCATTTGAATTTTAATTCAATTTGTAACATCAGACATCAATTTCCTTTTAGATCACGTAATCAATTAACACTGTACTTAATTCTAGGGAGTTTCAGTCTACTTATATCCCGATATTTCTCAAACACCGTGTGTGTCAGGAAATGATTAAAAGCAAGATTGAATGATTACGTACTTGATATATAAAATTGTTCTCGTGCATAAATAGTACAGGATCTTGATATCCTATAAAAGTTTGATTCTATAACGTGTATGACCCTTATCATGGAACAAGCACCTTTAAAGTCTTAGCCAAACGATATATCATCATTGGTTCGCGTGGGCAAAATATAGCAATTTATAGCGATATATTCACTTGACTTAGGCTACTAGCCTGATTTGGATATATTTATCAAGGACTCTTTCCCGGGTAATGGATGACTTTGTTGCGTAACGTTGTTTGATTCTACATTCTATAATCTTTAATGAAAAGCGTTTTGTGTAAATATAGTTAGAATACATTCGAATACAAAATCCAAAATACAGTCTGTCGTAACAGTCCTTTTAATCGAGAAGTTTTCCTTTGGTTCGGTCTGCAGATAGACCTAAGGAAGACCAACAACGAAAGCATTTCCCAGAAGGAGTTTATGGACAAGTATAAATGGAATACGTAGGAGGTACAAATAGATATAAAACACTTGAATGCTTTGAACAATTAGAACAGAAGATAGAAAATAGTGCACAGGAACCTGCAAAATCAATTGTTGATAAAGGAATATATAATTTTACAGCGTTGTCTGGTTATTCAATCATGTTTTAGTAAGATATATGTCTTCCCTCCTTAGTATTCTGTTAAAGTGGGTACACATACTACACGTCAATTCCGTTCAAGGTCAAAGGGGTTGTATTTATATTTGTGTCAGGGAAGCTGTGATATATCAAAAGAGTTATTGAAACTTGCGGACAAAAGGAACACCAGATGTGCAGCCAATGTTACTCGGATAAGTCTAACAGAAATTATGTTACAGTGCGGTAATCATCTAGGTCTTGTTTATATTGACGATAGTCAGTAAAGATATTTTGACATATTTAGAAATTGTTGTCTTACATAAGTGAATACACGTATAAAGAACGTTTCAGTCGAACATATCATGATCAGTGTTATCAATTGATGTCACAAAGGTCTCTATTTCAACGTTTTTAATTTCAGTTTACCGCATTGTTCTATGGGTACATTCGATCTTTCTTCTTTTCAAAATGAATGTACTTTATGCCAAAGAAGCAGACAACTGACGATGAAGGAAGTCTGATCATCAACACTTTGTTAAATGCAGGCTCATAAACATTGGAGAATAGCCTAACAGATATTTAAACACAACACGGTCACGTGCTAAACATTTATAACTGACAGATTCACTCCAGTATTAAACCTTTTGTTTATAATATGTTTTGCTTTATTGTTTAGAAATACCGACAATGAGTGAGAATAGGAGATTTCAGACGAAAAGAAAAGAAGAGGGGATCAACCAAAAGAAGCGAAGTAAATGTACGTACACACTTTTGGTTTTCACAAAACATTTTACCTAGATCCGATTATTCACTTTGGCATTGGACAACATTTAGATCCAGGTCATGTACAAATCATGTTATTGTGAATTCTTGGGATTTTAGGGTAATATTAAGCTGTAATTGCATAACAAGAAGGGCACACCCTTAATGGTTACCTCTTTAAATACAGTCTACGATAGTTTAAAGGTGCTTGTTCCCATATGAGAAAATGAAAAAATGAAATGAAATCACCTTAAAACATAACCAATTCCGTACACGGGTATTCTATTGAATCAAAGACAAGATCGCTATTGGTAGCTAATTGGGTATAAAGCGAGCCAATATATCATTATTATTTCCGTCGAAACGATGTTATTTTTAAAGCATATTAATCGCTTTTTGAATCTTAATTTAATCTAAAGATAGACATCAATTTTATTTTAGCTGACGTGATCAATTAAAACTGTGCTGGATTTTATGAAAAATCGGCCTATATATATCAAGGTATTTCCAAACGCGTAGTGTGTCAGGCATAGATTAAGAGATGATTGATTGTTTACACATTTAATTGACTGTTAATCTGCCTAATGCATAAAGAGTAAAGAAAAATTATATCCTGTAATATTTTGAATTTATTTCGTGTATGACCCTATTCTGGGAACAAGCACCTTTAAAATCTTAGTCGCACGATAGCTACCCTAAATGGGACACGTTCATAATGAACACTCTACAGCAGGATCGGAATTGGTGATAGGAATGAAAATGTTTCGTGTAATGAAAGTTCAAACACATTCAAATACTAATTCATTCTCTCGAAGACTTTCCTTTAATCGAGAAATCTTTTCTGATCCGCTTTGTAGAACACGTTCATGTGAAAAGCATTTCAACTAGCAGATTCACTCAAATATTTATAACATTCTTTCATGTTGTTGTTTGGCAAGTATTTTATTTTGTTTGTCCAAGAGAATTGAAACCAGAAGACATGATAAAAGGATCGAGGAAGAGAAACACATTAAAGATATTATGAACTCCTCTTCTATGTTTTATTTATGAATTACCCGATATCCTTTCTTAGGCAACCTTTGCCTTTAGAAAAAAAGACTCTGACTGGTTTTTTTGGCAAACATTATTTCAAATGTTGAACGAACACACCCATATTGGGTGGTCTTTTTAGTGTACTGTATTGGCATTTTATAAAGTCAAGACTTTGGTGCCAGTTGAAAAAATGTCAATCAATACAATGGCAAAAAAGTTTAAAGGAAACGTCATAACTTTATGTAACTTTCACAAGAGATAAGCACTAAGGTACCATAATGATATTTTTCTGTTGTAAGAATAGAGTTGTGATGGTCATGCGTTTCAATTGTTTTGAATCCATAACGCATAAGTTGAACTCTCATTGTAAAGCTGAATCATCGTTCAAAACAGCTTCATCTCTCATGATCTCAAGGAAGTCAAATTAACATATATGTAATCATTTCTAGATGTTAATGTTAACACATTTGCATACACACTTTTAGTTTTCCCCAAACACTCTGCCTAGTTTCGATATTTCGCTAAAATATCTGATAGGATTTAAAGCCATACCATGGACAAATTCTGTCATTGTAAATTCTGGGAACATAAGGGTAATAATAAGTTGTTATTTCATAAGAAGAACAATGTTGTTTGTGTTTGTTTGAGTCGTCTTATCGAGCCGATTCTAACAAGTACCAGCAATATAGCATTTAACGAAAAATGTCTCTGTTATGTTCCTTTAAGTCAGCTCACTTCTCTGTATTTATTCTTCTACATACATATATCTTTAATCATGTGTAATACTCCGAAACTATCTTTTTCTCATCAAAATGGTATTCCCACATTTGAAAACTAAACCTGATTTAAACTTTTCTTTCGTTTATTAGTGTTCTAGCATTGAGAGTGAAACTGTTCTAACCCTCTTTGCCTTATAAGCAATGTTTTGTTTAGAAGTTTAATGAAATGGATAGTTTACAGATAGATTCATACAATTGCCGGGCTCTTAATAATCGAGGATTTTTTAACTTATTCAAACATGTGGCGATTTTCGTTTAGTAATTGATCCGAACTTAGACTACGAAAATATATACATGAATAAATATTGGTTTCTATCTTTCTAAAAAATACTAGTTCATGTATTGTATTTCATTCTCTTTCATTAATTCATATAGGTTCATGATTACAATTTTTAATTCATTCTTGCTCTACATCTTCTCATAAAAGCATATAAGAATTTTCATTAATTGATTTATTATATATCTTTATGCTTTTGTAAAGTTAAAGGGCGAACGAACCCCTTTTCTCTAAAGACTTGAATGATAAAGTTATTAAAGACATGAGAAAAACAGCAAAAGATTAACGTTACCCTCTATAAATACAGTCTACGATAGTTTAAAAGTGTTAAGAAATGATGAGAAAATGAAAGAATAAAATAAAAACTGTATAAAACATAGTCAATTCTTTACAAGCGTATTCTATTAAATCAAAGATCGCTATTGATAGCTAGATATTGAAAGCTTTATAACTTAGCAAGCTTTCAGGCTAAGACAAAGGTAACTCGAACCCTTCTCAAGGAGCTGCTTTTCGCTTATGATGCTGCCCTAGCAAATCCCTGCCATGACATCGTACAAAGTCTGATAGACCACTTCTCCGGTGCTTGCAAGGAATTCGCTTTGACATTCAGTATCAAGAAGACAGAAGTTATGGCTCAGGATGCCAAAATATCCCTTGATCCTGAGATCAATGCAAGAATCTGAAAAGCAGCAACAGTCATGTCAAAATTGAGAAAGAGGGTATGAGAAAACAAAATTTGGCCTTCAGCACCAAGATGAAAGTATATCATGCATGCGTGATCAGTACTCTTCTTTATGGAAGCAAAATATGGACCACGTACTCGCGTCAAGAATCTAGGCTGATTGCATTCCACATGAGATGTCTTCGAAGACTCCTCAGTATATCATGGAAAATAAGGTCACCAATACAGATGTCCTCAGCAAAGCTTTAACAACTGGAAGACGCCTTCGTTGGCTAGGAGATTTACATCAAATGGACGGACAGAGGCCGATGATATTAATAGCTAACTGGGTTTGAAAGGAGAATTGCAGTTGAAACTATGTCAATTTCAAAACATATTCATCGCTTTTAGATCTCAATTTTATCTTTGAAATTGACACCCATTTTACTTTTATTCATGTGTTCAATTAAACTGTGCTAGATTTCAGGCAACTCATTTTTACTTATATAACGCTTTTTCCAGATGCTTAGTGTGTCCGGAATAGACTACGAGATGAACTTATTGTTATTTGACTGACGGTTGTCCTCGTGCAAAAATAGTACAGGACTATAATATCCTGTAAAATTATGATTTTTTTTGCGTGTATGACTGTAGTCTTGGAAGAACCACCTTCAAAGTCTAAGATACAGATACTGTAGCCAGGTCATGTTTTTAAATCTTTCAGTTTCCTTGTCGATGATTAAAAGTATTTTTAGATAGTTTGTTTGCAAGTCTATGTTTTTATTTTACTCAACCCAGTTTGGTCAGCTTATAGTCAATTCATTTAGAACACAGACGTTGAACGGTGAACACCAGATAATACGTAAAGGCACTGACAGCACCACTTGTAGACGAGAATGTGTGAGTTGGTGGGAGCAAGGAATTTTATAAATTGCCGCTAGAGCCTACAATGAGGGAGAGGTAGATGACCTTTGTAAATATGACATCGCATGTGTAAATAATCATCGAGTTAAAAGTCATAATTGGAGCCTAAATGTTTGTTTTATATCTACAACCCAGTAAGAGTCCGTACAGTTACAATACAACAACTGCATGACACACTGGGTCATGACCAACTAGAAACGGAATACGTAGTACATAAAAGACACAGAGATGAAACACTGTGAATTGGGGAAATGTTTGGGGAAATCCTCTTTTGGGGAGCCTCTTGTTTAAATCATGGATTAATTCAGGTATAATTTTCATTAACGGTATTATAGGCACAAATGGTTGCATAAATGAAACACATATTATTAATAGGTTACAAAACAGGTCTTACTGGATCAGTGAAGTAAGCACATTAAAAGCAGCCATGCCAAAGACCTGGAAACAAATATTAACGTCTCAACAGTCAAAGAAACTATAGTTAACACAAAATACGATGTATTTTTAAAGACTTTATGCCTTTCAAATATGACTAGCAAGGCATTATACCAGTTTATGATAGAAAAGACAAAAAACGAAATCATATTTGCACACCCAATCGGGTGAAACAGTACAAATATAAATAAATCCATAATATTTTAGCCATAAAAAAAATCTTTGTAGATGGAAAATTGAGAATAGTGATTTATGTTATGTTTGTAAAGTGAAAGAAAACTATGAACATTTTTTCCTGACTTTTGCAGCGGTGCAACCAGATTGGGATAAAATGATTAAAGTTTTCAAAAATGTGGTATCTCATCTAACATTAAGTCACTTAAAACCCGTTGTTACGTGTTATAAATTTGTATATAAAGGGTATGACGATGTAAATATGATTTTAAATCTATTTGGGTTCTGTATATATAAAACATATTATGTAAGTGAAAAGCGGATGAACAAGTGTGAGCCATAGAACTTGTTTGCAGAAGAATTTAAACTCTTGTATATGTATTTGGCATCAAAGCATCAAAGAGTAGAATAAGACCTTTTATTCGAAAGTTTGGTAAGCATTTTTGCTAAGTAATATAACTCAGCTGGCCGCTTAATTTCGTTTCGTAAGGGACTGGTTTTCTAATATGCTTTTTTCTCTCTTTTTCTTTTTCCCATCTTTATCACAGTATACCTTATAATCCCTTTTGTTGGTGGAGAATGTTCCATCAATGGTATTACTATGAAAAAGTATACAAACAATAATTTCTACGCTTATACTTTAGGAAGATAGGAAAACGGACTGCATTCAGATTGGATGCTTTTTTAGTGACCATCTGCATGCAAATCGTTTCAAAAAATAATAGAGAGGTTATGTGAGTTATTCTTTTATTATATTAACTGTTATGCACAAATGCACTTATCTATGTAGATTAGACCTATTGTGCCGGACCAAAAGAAGTACAAGTTTATATAGTAGAAAATAAGATTGATTATATATATTTGAATATTTTATAATCTTTTAACCTATTTTATGCTTGTACATAATTATGGATAATAAAAGAAGCCTTGCAGATTCACCAAAAGAAAAGAACGAATGTTATGAAAAACTAGAACAAAAGATAGAAGGTACAGGGCCAGGAAATTGATGATGAAGGAATGGAAAACTTGACAGCTTTGTCTGGTTTCTTAGTCATTAGCGTTAATTTTGTTTTTAACATGTTTTCTTTTGCTGGTCAGATATGCCTTCATTGGATCGGTTCAGGAGAATTTTTTCCAGAAGAAGAAAAACGGAAGAGAAAAAAATGCAAGGTAAGAATAAACCGTCAAATGTACTTCTGTTTTATCTATGAATCACCTGATATCCATTCTTTGGCAACCTCTCCTTTTGAGACAGCGAAAAATCTGAATGATTTGCCTTGCAAATATGATACAAAATTCGAATTAATACACACACGTGTTACGGATTGTCTTCTTAAAGTATTGGCATGTTGATTAGATCAAGCCTTTTGCACAAGTCGAACAAAATAATCATAATCGAATCTCTCGTCATTTACAATGGCAAAGGAGATGTAAATAAAGAAATCATCATTTCATGTTTGTCTCATAAGAGATATGAACTTAGGAGACTCATTCTATCTCCTTAAAGGTTTTTCCCAAACGCTTAGAATATCAGGAATTGATTAAATGATAAACTTAATGAATACATACCTAATCGACTGAATCACCATCCTCATGCATAAAGAAATAAGGACATTGATATCCAACGCAGATACATGTGCATGATAGATTATGGTTTCAGTAACTTAGTATTAAAGAAATCTAAAATGGTCTTAGTATTAAATCCTTTACTGTATTACGTTATTGATTTTTCCTGTTCAATAAGTCAGTGTGCGTGTTAGCTCTTTGTTCCATATCACTTTCGTTTGAAAATATAATTTGATATATGACACGGTTAATATCACCTCATAACCATGGAGTGGAGATTCGTTAGGTTCATGTTGCAGCTTTAATGAACAATTGAAACAGTTTGAATACAATGCTCTTTTAATTCCATCCTTCGAAATTATCAAAATGCATGAGAATGCCTCGAATCCAGGTGACGAATGAGACGACACTTTAAATAATTGACACAAACAATGTATGTCAAACAGAATAAAAATATTCACCATTCTTTATACCAAGTACTTCTGTTCAATCAAAGAACTGAAGGCACTAATGCTTGTTTCACAACTATTCAAAGAAAGCACAAATATTCATCATCTATAAAACTTTGATAGGAAGAACCGTCATTAATTTAGTGATGAGGATTGTTTAAATGATTTTTCTAACATTTGTTACTCACACAACACATTTTATGAGATAGTTCCATCAAAACCACAACTTTCAATTCTAGAGCATATCATAAGAGCTATGTTTTGATTTTCATTACAAATGAAATCTTTAATTTATATACATACATTTCTTCAAGTAAAATGATATTTCGTTCTGGAATTGTTATATGGTTAGAAGTGGGAGTGTAGGTCAAAAATCCTTGTTTAAGCTTCGTAAGTGATAACTATTTATTATCGGCGAATGTCGTTCGGCAAAACACCATATTATAATCAGGTTAGGTTTAATGAATTAATGATTGAACATATGCGTTGAAACGTTTTGTTTTTGATACAAAAAGAAAATCCTTAAATATGTAAATGGAATCAGAATTATAAAACATGCATTACTGCTGAGTTTCACGCTAATTGATGCTGCCCTTGCAAGAATGGTTTAAGTAAGATTTAGTTATATAAACTTTACTGAATAGATAAAGAACGTGTGTTGAGGTAGGATGGGAATATCCGGCTAGCTTGTCTGATAAATACTGTTTGATTTAAAAATATCAGGACTGTTCATTTACGTAGGATATGATAGGCAACTGTATGTTCTGCCCTCCTAATTTCAGTAAGAAACGTTATATCTTAAACATCAAATGACCTTTAAGTAAAGGACTGTGTTAAAAAAAGATTAAAAAAAAAAAGAATGCGCAACATTCAGTACTGAACCTCAATCGGTAAAGTG
This sequence comes from Cerastoderma edule, assembly GCA_947846245.1. Taxonomy (NCBI): domain Eukaryota; kingdom Metazoa; phylum Mollusca; class Bivalvia; order Cardiida; family Cardiidae; genus Cerastoderma; species Cerastoderma edule. Next base: position 12,776,640 of record OX401416.1, on the reverse strand, counting down.
ATAAAGAATGGGAATTATCTCCAGACTAAATGTCAGTCTACCTACATTTGAGGCCTTTGTTAACTTGAATACTTGGCAATAAAGAAGTTTGTTAAAACAGTTTGCAACACACATTCGAATTTAATTTACATGTTGAAACGAACCGACCAAACCAGAAATCCCAAAGATACATCCAATCAGCGAAAGTAATGTCGACTTCTGACCAGCCTTCTGTAAAAAAAACTACATCTTCCCTTAATAATGTAAACGTTCTAAAATTTGCCTAAATGTTCTACAAATGTTTTACTAGCATAACCGCCTAGAAGACATATCCCACGGTCTTGGTCTTCAGGAACTACGTGTGCAAGGCAACATCTTTACAATAGAAAGAGGAATTAGTATCATAAACGTTCCATTAATGAGGCAAACTCAACGAATTGCATTTCCAATGAAATAACATTATCCAGTCAGACAAAATACAGTTCCATTTATATGCCGTACTGTCTTTTTATAAAAATCTATGTTCTCGATCAAATACGCATAGGTTTTCGAATGTTAAATATATCATTCCTTACCAAAAGACTTTTAAAAGTGTCAGTAGACAATTTATTTAGGAAACGAAATGAAGTCATCCGTTGCCTATTGTTCACAATAAAGCCGTGGTCTATATTTCAAACATTTAAAATATACCTTTTGCACCATTTACCATAGAAAAAGTTCATGTTTAAAAAATACATTTAAGCATTATCAAACCATCTTGTGAACCTAAAAAGGGTTTAATTTATAACAGTTTATCCATACTGAAAGTGTTCTGGGTACAGTTTTACTAAATAGTTTACGGAAAATCTTTGCATAACTCATCACTGATAAACAGGGATAGTATATTCCATGAAGGTACATTATTGCAATGTTAAACGTCTCAGAGAGACGATTCCAATGATGTGTTACTTTTCAATTTTGCTTATCCCTATATTGAAATAGGAGGAAGTGTTGATTTAGACTTACGCAAATGTTAAGCGTAAACTGTTTAGTAATACGGTATCCTGATCATTATGTAGTTTGTAGAGTCGTTTTCTTAAATTTATGCACAAGTAAGCATTAAAAGTCTCTTTCAGACAAACAACTGATACCTGGGTCAGACACAGATTCTACAGTTGTTGAGGGAGGATCGGGTATTTTGACAAGTTCGTCTGATACTTGTTGTTTGATTTTGAATTTTTATCATTGTTAATTAATTTGAATGAAAATACTTTGTGTATCAATAGTTAAAATACATTCTGTGGTAGCATTTCCTTTAATTGAAAACTTTCTGTTTGATCCGCTTTATGTATAGAATTAATTCAGTTCGACAACAAATGGATTACTAAGAATAGTTTTATGAAGAGATAGAAACGGTTAGCGTAGCGGCTAATGGTCAAATAGCTATGGAATACTCTGACGGTTGTGGACAGCTAGGACAAAATGTAGTGAACAGGAACCTGGCAATTGTTGATAAAGTTAAGATTATTTTGACAACTTTGTCTGGTTACTCAGTCATGCTTATCCTTGTCTTATTTACTAGTAATTCAAATAAGTTGTGAAGACAAAGATTATTCATTCTGTTTGTCTTAAAAGGTTCATACCCGAACATTTAAATATGGAATGCTACAGACATTTATGTTTAGTGGAAATGACGCATTTCCCTTCTTGGTATTCTATGAGGAGGGATACACGTACAACTAGTAAAACTCGCTCAATGTCAAAGAAAACAAGAACTGATTTAGGTCCAAGGAAGGCTGTGATATTACACAACGTTATTGGAAACAGAATCATAAAGAAACACAAGAATAAGTATTGTAGCTTGGATTATTCAAGCTGTAACTCCGTTACAGTGGGCAAACCTTCTGATTCTGGGTCTTATGGACGAAAGCCGATGTTGATATTTTGTTATTTTTGAAAATGATTATATTTCAGAATAATTGGATGCACGCATAAGGAAACATTTCCAGTCGAAAAACCCATAATCAATGTTTTCAATAAATGTCAGAAATGTCTCTATTCTATCTTTGTAAATGTCGGTTTACCACTTTGTCCGATGGATACATTCCTTTGTTCTTCTTCAAAAATTGAATGTACTTTATGCCAAGGAAGCAGGAAACTGACGATAAGAAAGTCTGATCATCAAAGGTTTGTTGAATGAAAGCTAACAAACATTGGAGTATTGTTCATGTGCTAAGCATTTAAACTGACAGATTCACTCCGATATTTAATTTTATTTCTATAACATGATCTCTATTGTCATCTAGAAAAACCTTCATTGAGTTCGTCCATGAAATATCGTACCAGAGGAGAAGCTGGGGTCAATCAAAAGAAGCGAATAATAGGTATGAGTTAACTCTTCAATGTACTTATATGTTCTATTAATGAAACACCTGATATCCTTCCTTTGGCAACGTATGCTTTTAAAATAGCACAAATTTTAATAATTACCCACAAATGGTACGGGTTTTCTTCTTAAAGTATTGGCATGTTGATTAGATCAAGCCTTTGGTACAAGTCGAAAAGAAAAACATTATCGAAGCTCCATTCACTTACAATGGCAAAGGAGATGTTAATAAAGAAATCATCATTTCATGTTTGTCTCATAAGAGATTTAAACTTAGGAGATTCATTTATCTCCTTTAAGGTTTTTTCCCAAACGCTTAAAGTGTCAGGAATTGATTAAATGATAAACTGATTGAATAATTACTTAATCCACTGAATTACAATCCGCATGCATAAAGAATAAAGGACATTGATATCCAACTTTGATACAAGTGCATGCTTGTTTCACAACTATTCAAAGAAAGCACAAATATTCATCATCTATAAAACTTTGATAGGAAGAACCGTCATTAATTTAGTGATGAAGATTGTTTAAATGATCTTTCTAACATTTGTCACACAACACATTTTATGAGATAGTTCCATCAAAACCACAACTTTCAATTCTAGAGCATATCCTAATAGCTATGTTTAAATTTTCAATACAAATGAAATCTTTAATTTATATACATACATTTCTTCAAGTAAAATGATATTTCGTTCTGGAATTGTTACATGGTTAGAGGAGGGAGTGTAGGTCGAAAATCCGGGTTTGAGCTTCGTAAGTGATAAATATTTATTATGGGCGAATGTCGGTCGGCAAAACACCATATTCTAGTCAGGTTAGGTTTAATGAGTTAATGACTGAACGTATGCGATGAAAAGTTTTGGTTTTGATACAAAAAGAAAAAATCTAAATATGTAAATAAAATCAGAATTATAAAACATGCATTAATGCTGAGTTTCACGCTATTTGATGCTGCCCTTGCAAAATGGTTTAAGTAAAATTTAATTTAACAAACTTTACTGAATAGATAAAGAACGTGTGTTGAGGAAGGATGGGAATATCCAGCTAGTTTGTCTGATAACTACTGTTTGATTTGAAAATATCAGGACTGATTATTTGTGTAGGACATGATAGGCAACTGTATGTTCTGCCCTCCCAATGACCTTAAAGTAAAGGACTGCGTTAGAATAAGATATGAAAAAAAGAATGCGTTACATTCAGTACTGAGCCTCAGTCGGTGATGTGATAAAGAATGGGAATTATCTCCGGACTAAATGTCAGTCTACCTACATTTGATGCCTTTATTTACTTGAATACTTGGCAATAAAGAAGTTTGTTAAAACAGTTTGCAACACACATTCGAATTTAATTTACATGTTGAAACGAACCGACAAAAAATGAAATCCTACAGAGAGATAGAGATAGAGATAGGGCTTATCAGTGACACAATAGGTATAAACCATCCCACTATCGGAGATCATTAACGCATAGATAATCAGGTACATATTTGCACAGGATTATCTCCGGTAATTGTCACTGATTGGGGTACTGTTAATCAAACCAAAATTAATGCAATTTTCGTTAATCCAATAGATTTTCACAGAGAATAAAGGACGACGAGAACAAAATTTCCTTTAAGTTGATGTTTTTTTCTTTTTTAGGTGATACATACATATTAAGATTAAGGTGTAGAAAATTAGACAAACAATGAAACTATATTGCGGTGTGAACTATACAAACTCAAAAGTAATAAAATAACGTATGTGTTCCCCCTGAAAGATCCCTAATCTTTTTTTGTTTTGTCATCAATTGCAGGGAATTTTGTTGACGAAAAATGCCATTTATATCGGAGATACATACATGATTTGTCTTTGTATATTTCTCAACAAAACTGAATCATTCTCTTTCCATTAAGACCATTTCCAAATGAAAAGAAAAGAGTTTTTTCAACGCAATATTGCTTCACAAAGTAGTCAAACCTGGTCCTATGATACGTGTAAAACTGCAAAAATTCAATTAATTATGGCAACGAATCATGCTTATATTTCCGTAAAATATGTGTCCATGGGTGATGAATCTACAAAAAGCTCGTTGTTGAAGTCAAAGTCCGAGGAATAATCTAATTTTCTTGTCCGTGAATTGGTAAGATTTATCAGCATTTCATCATCGTCATGCTCAAAAGACCGACCAAATGATTGCTCTTAATCTACATTGATGTCTGACCCGCGATCGGAATCACCAAAATTGACATAATACTTTTAGTGGCCGTCTTTATAACGTCCGTTATTCGACAGCTTTATTTTCATTCGCCTTTCAACTTTAAACAACAGATCCGTGTCATAAACATCCTTTACGGGTCGCGTGCAGTATGCTCGCTCTCATTTTAATTGGATAGTATATTTAGAATTGTGTTAATTTTCTAAAGAATTGCATGAAATCCTTATCGAGTCTTTGAAAATCGGCATTGTTTTGATCTTTTATGACCGGATATTGACGGCCTCTCATAATAATTTGGTTGGTAATTTGAATTTCCTTCATCTCAATTTGATATCGTCTTTTTCAGAAAGATTCTCTCTAGAGCAAACGTTTTTACTTTGACCCTATGATTTTATCATCGGAAATGAAAGGAAACATATTTATTTAAGAGGAAAATGATATTTGGAGAAAGTGACGTGTGTGTTTATGTGTGTAATTAAGGATTAAAGTTGAATCAATTTTTCAGCTGTCAAAAAGCGTTCTATGCGGTCATCGATAGAACGTCAAAATGGGTTTTATACGGTAATAGGTATAACGGCGAAAAGCGTTTTATGCGGTAATCGATAAGGCGGCGAACGGGGCTATATACCGTAAAGGGTTAAATTTGCCTAAATGTTCTACAAACGTTTCATTAGCCTAACCTCCAAGAAGAAATATCTCAACTCTTGACCTTCAGAAACAACGTGTGCAAGGCAATTACTTTACAATAGAAAGAGAAATTATTATCATAAACGTTCCATCAATGAAGCAAACTGAACGAATTGCATTTCCAAAGAAATAACAGTATTCAGTCAGACAAAATACAGTTTCCATTTATATTCCGTACTGTCTTTATATAAAGTGATGTTCTCGATCAACAACGCATAGATTTTCGAATGTTAAATCTATCATTCCTTACAAAAAGTCTTTTAAAAGTATTAGTAGGAAATTCATTTAGGAAACGAAATGAAGATATCCGTTGTCTATTTCCCACAATAATTACCTGGGTCAGACACATATTCTACGGTTGTTGAGGTAGGATCGGGTATTTTGACAAGTTCGTCTGATACTTGTTGTTTGATTTTGAATTTTTATCATTGTTAATAAATTTGAATGAAACTACTTTGTGTATCAATAGTTAAAAAAACATTCTGTGTTAGCATTTCCTTTAATTGAAAAAGTTGTATTTTATCCTCTTTAAGTATAGAATAAATTCAGTTCGACAACGAATGAATTTTAAAAAATAGGTTTATGAAGAGATAGAAACGGAAAACGTAGCATCTAATGGTTTAATAGATATGAAACACTCTGACGGTTGTGAACAACTAGTACAAAAGGTAGCGAACAGGAACCTGAAATTTGTTGATAAAGTAATGGGCATTTAGACAGCTCTGTCTGGTTACTCAGTCATGTTTATGTAAAGTATGATGTACAAATTCATCTTTCAATACCCTTGTCCTATCTACTTGTTTTTTTTAAATAAGTTGCGCAGACGCAGATTATCCACTATGTTTGTCTATGTACCCGAACTTGTTATGATGTCATGCTCAAGATATTTGATGAAAGGATGTGATGCCTTTCCTCGCTGGTTTTTCATGAAAAGGGGTACACGGACTACACGTAAAACTCGTTCAAGGTCAAAGGAGGATATCACGAATTTCCGTGGCAGTGGCAGTACTATAATAAAAACGTTTTTGGAAATATAAAGGAATACAAGAATTAGAGCTACTGTAGCTCGAATAATCCAAGCTGTAATTCCGTTTCTGTGGGACAAAATATCTACTTCTATGTCATTTGCACGATAGTCAATGGGGACATTTTGTCGTTTGTAGAAATTCTTATATTTCATAAGTGGATACACGTATGGGGAAACCTTTTCAGTTGAAAAATTCATGATCAATGTATCAATAAATGTTGCATAGACCTCTGTAAATGACAGTTAACTGCTTTGCCTTACGGGTACATTCCGTGTATTCTTCTTCTCATAGTCAACAACAATATGAATTAGTTTCATACCATGTTGTACACATTCCAAATCTATAACAACACATACTCCCTAATGGTATTCAATATAACTAAATTTGACCAAAGGATGAAGTGTTATATATCATTTTGCCATACGGGTTTTTTTACGTCTTGCAACAGATGCATCGAAGTAAATTATTACAAGCATGGTGTATGCAGTCTTCAATCAAGATGTAACCAATGTTCTTTTGTTGTTTTTCATCAAAAAGTTAACATATCAAATAAGTGTTGATACTTATAACTGACTAAATTGATCATTCCTCACATACAAATTTACTTCGTAGTTCAATTTCCCTTTAAGGAATAGAAATAAAGAAAAAAACGTTTTTGTGTCTTATTAAAATCGTGGTCTTTGGTTTAAGACACTATCCTAGCATCGTCAAAGTTCGATATAAGAATTCAGTTAGACGATAGTAATTGCATCATTAAAATCGTGGTCTCTTGTTTCAAGACAATATCTTCAATCATTAACAAATAACATTCTTTGCAAATCTTACCATTATGTAATTATAGTTTGCAAGAACGCAAAATATGTAAATCATTCAAATGTCTACAAGTAGAATCATTTTCCTTGGTCGTTGTGCAAGTCAATGATTTTTCCTTTTTCAGGCGAAGATTTGATAACTGGGTCAGTCGAAAATCTAACGTTTGGTGATGACGGATGGGACGATCAGGCTACTTTAGCTGGTAACTATTTTTAGATTCAAAGCAACGTTGCTGTTTGTTTACGTAGGATATTCTATGTGAGTGTATACTTTTGCCTTCCCAATTTTAGTTAGAAAGGTAATATCTAAATACCAGCTGTTTCAAAGGAAAAGACTTCTATTAGATAATATAGACTATGATTCTTAGTGTGTACCGTACAGTATTTAATCTCAGTCGGTGTAATGATAAAGAAAAACGAGAGCACTGGACAGGGGATTATTAACCACTAGAAACAGAATACGTAGAAGTTAATGGTCAAAAAGAAAAGAATACTCTGGAGGTTATGAACAACCAAAACACAATATAGAAGGTAAAGAATAGGAACCCGCAGTTGTTGATAAAGAAATAGGAATGTCAACACTTTGTCTGGTTACACAGCCATGTTTGGGTAGAACATGCTGAGCATATACTCCTTCGTCACATTTGCCTTATTTACCAGATATTCGAATAAGTTGCGTAGATGTAGAATATCAAATATGACACTCTGTAGAGGCCATACCCGAACATGGTATGGTGTTATGTTAATGACATTTGATGGATAGTTGTGATGCTTTCCCTTCTTAGTATTCAGTTGAAAGGCGATCCTTCTACTCCTCGTTCATTGTGTTAAGGTCTAAGGAAGGTAGTTCTGATGCGGGTCCAAAGAATGCTGTTTTACAACAAAAAGATACTGAAACCTGCGTTAAAAAGGAACACCAGAATTACAGCCAATGTGGCTGGAATAACCAAGACCGTAATACGGTTACAGTTGGGTAACGCGTCTACGTCTGGGTCATTTGGCCAATAGTCAATGAGGATATTTTTGTATTTGTAGAAGTTGTTATACTTTATAAGTGGATTCACGTATGATGAAACGTATGCAGTCGAAAACCCCATGATCAATTTATAAATAAATGTAACACAGTATGCTGTTCCACTTTTGTAAATGTCAGTTAACCGCTTTGTTCTACGGGTACATTGCTTTTTTTCTCTGTCATAAATTGAAGGTACTGAATGCCAAAACAAAAACAGCTAATAAACGATAGGGAAAGTAATGAAATAAACACTTAATTATTATGGTTATTAAATATCGGTCTATATATACCCTTTGCAGGCTAACAAACATTTGCGGATTGGTCTTGCAGATAGGTCGACAGAACACGTTCATGTGTGAAGCATTTCAAATAGCAGATTCAGTCCGATATAAGAGACACATAAAAGGAGATTAATGCTTTTTGGTTAACTTTTGGTCAAGTTTAAATAAATTTTCACCAAAAAACCCCATCAGTACAACTTAAACATGAAAGCCAATGAGAAATAACCCAGATTAGCAACTTTGATAATTCAGATTGTGTGATTCTTCAACTCTGACATTGACAGTTGATACACAGATTTTTGAACCGACCAATCAGAATATGTTATTTTGAATGTGTAAACAAACAGGTTGTTGATAAACATAGTTGAATTGGAGACGACTATATTTCAAGCAAAAACTATATTTTGTTAAAGGATTCTTTTTAATAGGGTTTCAATTTGTTTGTAGATTCATTCCAATTACTTTTTTTACGTAATGAAATAACTTCATATAATGTTTCAGTAATTCATTTGTACTCATCTCCTTTTATGTGCCTTTAAACTTTCTGTAATAAAGTTTTTGTTGTATAGAAACGCCTTTCTTGGATTTGCCCTTGCTAATTGACGACAAAAGAGAAGAAAATGAGATCAAGCAAGAGGAACAAATTGAAGGTACGAATAAGCTCTTCATTGAAGGATTACATGTTTAACAAATTAGACCCTAGCCGAACAAATTCTTTGTGACCAAAGTTTCCATCAATACAATGGCAATTGAGATGTAAATCTAAGGAAAATCAAAATTCTATGTTTGTCCCATAAGAGATATACATTTATGCATTTCAATGCTTTTTTGTTATAAGAACGAAGTTGAGATAACCATGTGTTTCAAATGTTTTAGATCAAGTATGTATATATTAAAATCATACTAGCGCTCAGAAAAACTGCAAAATTGGGTAATATGTGTCATGAATTATGATAGAATTTTGTTGAAACAAAGCGAAAAAACACAGGATACTGACAATATAACACCTGTACTATTCGTTATCTATTTCTCAAAGTGCTATTCTCACAAAGATGGTGCCCACCTACTTAAATTCATTGTTTATATTCGTGTAACATCTAAAATAGCATTAGCGCTCGGATTAATGAGTGGTGATCACCTGCTTAAAATAATCACGTGAAACACATAAAATATTGTCATGAAAATATTGACGAAATGAACATTTGAAATGGAGAGTTTCTTTGGTTTAATTGGTTCCAAACGTTTCTCGGCTGACCTGGTTTTATCGCTAAGTGTAAACAAATCCTTCAGTATTCACTCTTTTAAACGCATCATGTTAATGTGTTACAGTCTGAATTCCTCTGTAAAAGAGAATTTCAAAGAATTATTCTACAACTTTCACAATTTAAGTGTAAATGGGCAAGTATGACTTTAACGAATATCACTATATACAATATTCCACTATAGGAATCATGTTTCATCCCAATTCGGTATTCGATTTTATTTAACTATCATTGTGAATCAGAATAATCGTTCAAAATATCGCCAACCCAATGTAAGAACTATCGCATTATCTCACGAAAGTCGAATTGACATGTATATATTCATATCTAAATATGAATGTTAATGGTAAAGGGTTTTGTTTTTTAACCAATCATTTTCTTTAGTTTCTAAATCTTGCTGAGAACATTAGACACGATTTACATCGAGACCATGAACACATTTTGATACTGTAAATCATGGGAACATTAAGGCAATACTGTTAAAGACAGTCTCAAATTAATTGGTACCCTCTCTAGATACATGTTCGATTTAATTTAAAATTCTTTTTTCACAGATGAGAAAATTGAACAACAAATAGAATTGCCTTCAAATATAACTATTTCCGAACTGACGTATTTTCGGAATGAAAGATCGCTGTTTATAGCTAATTCGGTTTGAAGAACATATCTTCGCAACTGCAGTTAAAACTATGTCAATTTCGGGACCGATCTATCGCATTTGAATTTTAATCAAATCTATAGAAATAGACAACGATCTCATTTTACATCACGAGATCAACATACATTGTATTGTTTCAACGACATTTTATTTGACGTACAATTGTTACATATGTGAACAAGCATCTTTAAACTTTATATTATAGGGTATTCGTACCTGGGACCAACAATGGTGATGGAAGAACCACATCCTTCTTCAAAAGATCCTATTAACAATCCTAATGCCTTAACTGCTGATGAGATATTAGACTATTCCGGGAGATTAGGTAAGTTAATATAGAGTCATTATATATCAAAGGACTATCCAGCAGATTTTGACCTAAACTTATATGAATAGGCCTTTTCAGAAACTGTTGTTATCTTTTCTTGAATACTCTTAATCGGAGATACGAAATTTTCGGTAGCTCCCGGTTTAAGACTTCCAGGTATTAAATAATAACAGCTGACATTGAGAAACATAGATAAACTGCTGCGGGTATTTCAACAATGCCGTCGAAAGTCGTGTTTGTAAAAACTACATTGGAAAGATTGTTGAGGAGGGGAAATATCAAAGTATATCCTTACTATGTGTTTACTCTCTAGCGGACAATTTACCCCGTTTCCCGAGATAAAACACTGTATACCAACGCGGTTACAACGTTGCGATTCATTGTTAGTCAGAAGAGTCGATCCTCTGCTAAAACATTAATTTAAGTATATAGAATACGATGATGTAGATCTGTTTGATTATTGCCTTAACCTTTGATAACATTATTTAAAATCCATTTTGCAATCTAACATTTTCAAATGATATTGTACCATGTAAATGCAAACACAATGAACAGATGATATGATGCAAGCTGATCAAACCTACTTAATAAATGTTCCACTTATTTATGGGACATTCCATCAAATTATGTCCAATAAGATTGACAAAATAAAAGTTAACTCATAAGACATTATGGATTGATTTTATTCATGTTTAATGATCGGACTTCAACAATAATTACACCTACCGAGTCAACATTAGATTCCTCTGATTTAAAACATGTCCATACCATTCACTCTACTTAGAATTCCTGTTTCCAAGACCCTTCAAGCAGAACGATTTACCCTAATCTGACTTTGCAACGCCAATCAAAATATGATTCCCTCATTATATAGGAACCAATGGCATGCATCGAAGCCATAGAACACACAACTATGTGTCAACGAAACATGATGTGATGCGCACCTGTGTATTTCGGCAAGCTTCAAAAGATACATATCTTTCACGTCGAGGGTTTTATTGCTTCTTTTATTGGTCAACTGCATAACGTAGGAAATAACAAATACGATCTTTTTATACCCCCAATATTCGACCAAATACGCATCAACCCTTTATGAGTTAATTCCCTATGTTACTGAGTGTCAGGTCGTTTTGTTATGTACAAGGTTTATTCCCATTTGTCTAAAGTCTATTTTACCAATTTTCACACCACTTTAGACAGAAGTTCCATCTCACCTACACGTGAAAATTGAGTTGTTTTTGACACTAATTGAGTAGAAAATCAATCCAACCTATAATCACTTTTTCTATGGAGGGTTGGTGGGAAAGAAAAATATGTATAAAGTGTAGATCCAGAAAAGAATATTTTTCTTATGTTGGTCTGCACTATTTCTCGTAATATGCTTCTTACAAATTATGCAGATTCAGAATCATCTAAATCTTTTGAAGATATTTTAATCAATTAAAAATGAAAATATTTCTTTAAACTGTAGATCTTTTAGCAATTAAATCTGTAGACAACGTGGGAATTGAAACCTTTATGGGATGTAGACTAAATGGGAAGTCCTTATGTAGAAAATTCATTTGCCTATGTCTTATGTTTCATATTTGTTGAACCCGTATGTCTTGATCTGCCGACATGTATGTTTAGTTTGTTCTGTTTTACCCCAAATAGTTATGACTTTATGGTTCATGCGATGTAATACAGAATTACATTATGTAAAATGAGGCTTCTTTTAAGCAACGAAAAAAAAAAACTTTGGACCACCCCTGGTCTTTGAAGTAAACTTTTAAACAGACTTAAGAGTCAGATTCGGTAATAAGGGTTTATTTGGAACATTGCACTTACTTTGTTGACGACTTTTTGCCTTGTAATTATATTGATAAATAGTTCAAAGATTTGCTAGAAAATATTGTTTATCTGACTTTGAACTTTAATTAATTGCGTAGTAATCTTTTGATTAAACGTCACTTATTATTGTTGTTTAACAAGAACGATTGTGTTTTTGTTTGAGTTTGTTTTGTAATTATATATCATTAAAATGATTATCTACACATTTCTAAACTCTTTTTAATTCAATGGATTGTTGCCAGTTTTCCTTCTTAATTACATTCAAGGGGTCAATTAACAAACTTTGGCTATCACAAGGATTAAGAGTCTTGATGCAAGTTAACACCAATCTGCCATGTTAACACCATATGTTCTAGTCTCACCCTTTATTGTTTAGCTATCGAGAGATATTGTAATTAACCATCGGCAATCTGAGGTCCTTTAAACATATGAAAGATCTCCACTATCCTGTGTCCCTCGTTATTTAGTGAGCGTTATTTGAATGTAGTTTCAACAGGTGGAAAAAAATGGACTGGGACTGTTTTCATAGCCCTTAATATTTCGATATGATATATCATCAAAGGTAGGCTGACAGAGAACCTCATATAACAACTAATTCTCTATTTTAGGTACATTATTTATACGACAAATTTCAATTTTAAGAAAGGAGAATATATACTTATTGGAGAAACATAACCTCTACGCATTATTGACAAAAGTGCTGATGTTTGTTCTATCTTATTTAAAATCCGTAAATCGAATTTAATGCAAATTTGTAATAACATTCTAGAAATATGTGTTCCATTCATTCTTTCCTTCCATCAACCAGCCGATTAACACATTTTTGATCTGTCAAAGCATTTAATTCAGACAAAAACATATACCTATTTGCCTTTTTTCACACGGAATGTCATGTTTTAACTGAACTGCGATGCGCTATTCGGGTCTCATTAAATTCAATTTAATCCAATTTCCTTTTATAACGAGGGTTGGCAACAGCCAACAACAAATCATTCTGTTGATGTTTTAGTATGTAAATCTTTAATTTTGGTACATGAAGCTTATAAATTTCAAAATCCGATCGATAGCGATCGTTTTCTTTGCCTTTGCCCACATTCTTCTTTCGAAAGTACTACCCGGAAGAGGAGGTATTCCGAATGTGGCCCGTTCAAGGGGAGACACACCACGTTTCTGAAAAGGCCTATACTCTTCTTAGCCGATAAACTGAAATAATAGATACGTAAAGAAACATAAAAGTTGAATAATGACAGCTTTCTAACCCGTGCATAAGTTCATAACCATACAGAAAATATAAAGAACATCTATATTGCAGACATTGCAAAGCGTTCAAGGCCAGAATAGCGCCCATTTACAGTGAATGTTTAGAATAATTGACCCTTAACATAGGACTTCTTTACATTCCCTTTTAAAGAGAATACGAGACAGAAATTCATATTTTTAAAAGAGATAATACGATAGGGTCTTCTTAAAATTATCAATAAAACAAGGTCAGCCAAGAATTGCCAGGTGAATTCAGGAATTTAGATTAAAGAAATTTGAGGAAAATTCCATATCAAATATTTGCCATGAAGCCGTTGAATGAATGACCGATTTTCATGTGTTATATGATTTATCTAACCAAGAGTTATCTGTATTTTAAGACATGACTCGAAAATGAAGCAATGAAGTAAAATTGTTTGCTACACAATTTGTTAAAAAACACTTTAAAACAAAACTGATAAATTGTCTGCGTTTTATTGTCACGATAATGTTATATTTAGCGATGTTTAACATATTGTTAAATGACTTATAAAGCGTTCTACCCAGTTTTGCAGTTTCTTGGAGATATTTTTTTGTAAACAATGATCTACAGAATAAGGGGTTGGACTTTTAGATATACCATGTCTAGTGGGTCTTCGGAAAGATTTAACCGCTTTTGTCACACAGTACTAGCAATGTGTGAAAAAAGAACGTTTGTATATATTAATAAATTGGCTTTCCTACAGAAGCGATGACAGGGATAAAAGCTCATTTCACATTATTGAATGAAAACTTTTGATATGGGCAAGAAAATATACTGAACAAAAAAGTGTAGTCATACTTTTAAAATTCACGTAATTTTAACACCTCACAAGTTTAAGCACTTCCTCCGGACAAAATACATTTGGTTTGAGACTAGGATTCTGAAATGTATTGATAATCTCCCTTGACAGGCCTCTCCGCGTGAGATGGAATAAAACCCAATATGCACGTGCACCACGTACATGGGCAGTTGGATGGCCCAAGTGCACCCATTTTACTTTTAGTTACACAGCAATCCTGTCGGTCATTCGAAAACTTAAAAAAATGTCTTTAAATTAAGCATGGGACGCCGTGCTGGGATGACGCCGAATCAACGTCACATGACCATTGGGATGCTGTTCACCGGGTTCAAGGTTAGAGATATTGCTCGGCATTTCGGCTTTTCTGAACGGACTGTTCATCGTCTTCAGGCATGGTTTAAGCAAACTGGGAACGTGTCTGACCTACCTCGCTCAGGCAGACCACTCGAAACACGGTTTCTAGTAACGTTATCGAGACGTTATCGGTTTTTTACACGACGAAAGCTCTCGGATCGTTTGCATCAAGCACAAGATGTTATCAAACCGTTCAGAACCGTCTGCGTGCTGCAGGGCTAAGGGGATGTCGTCCACATACTGGTATTCCTCTGACGCGACGTCGTCGTCAATTGAGAGTTCAATGGGCCACAGCGTATCTTCCCTGGACCAGGCTAATGTGGAATCGCATTTTGAAAACGTGATTGAGAGAGACTCCTCTTAGTTTGCTCCTTTAAGTTAAACGAGCCAGTGTGGAATTCTAAACTTCGTGACGCGTAAAATAGGTACATATTCATAAGTCTTCCTCATACTAACACACTGCTGTCAGTTTTCAATTGGACGCTAAACTAGCAACGATGCAGTCTGGTTATGTTTGTAATGTGCTTTGTAGACACGACCGCTGGCTGGAGCTCGTGTTTTTGGCAATGTTTACAGTTGCAAAGGTAATTCGCTTCCCTTTAAATTGAAAGACGCGTACAGGTTAATTTGTTCCCTCTAACAGTCACTTCTGTTTTATATGGACAATAGTGACACCAAAGCTCTTAGCCTAGTAACTAAAATAGGCTCTGGCAATTGTTTGTAGACGACTGAATCTGTCTTTGGATGAGTCACTTAAGTTCTTCAAACATGTGTTATGTGGATATTTTTATAGGATTGAAATGTTTTGTGTACGATCATTTCGCAGGTAACTTAGTGTATTTCTTGTATTGTCTAGGTCGTTCTGGGTGGGAGACCTTTGCCAAAGAGTTGGGTTTCACACGAAACCAGATTGACAAACTGAAGAATACATATCAATTCCAGGTATTTAATTAGTCTATTTATTAGTTAAAGTGATACATTGAACTACAATTCAACCTTTTTCTGACAAAATATGAAAGGTCTTGAACTTTAGTTAAAGTGATACATTGAACTACAATTCAGCCTTTTTTTGACAAAATATGAAAGGTCTTGAACTTTCAAAATTGACTTTGTATAATGCTTATATGAACTATTTCAGTTTTACGATAAAATTCGTCT